>CM042874.1:12121361-12399364 GCA_023658055.1 Thaleichthys pacificus | reverse complement strand
GGGCTGACCAAGCCCCTACTCACTCCTTGGTCTTTAGCAAAGGCCTTGTGGATCTTGATGGTATTGCATTTCTGATTTTGTATGCAATGGTAAAAAGTTCTCCAAATCCTGAAACATTGATAGTATAGGTTAAGAGTAACTACCACACCTCAAATGGCCCAACATCACCCATAGGTGACGCTACAGGCCACGCCCTGATGCAAAAAGATACAAGGCTTTCTGGAATGGGTAGGCTCACTAAGCCCCCTCCCTTCACTCCTTGGGTTGAAATAAAGGCCCTTAGTTGATCTTGATGGTATTGCATTTCAGACTTGGTATCCCATTGGTAAGTCTGCAGCATGGATTTTTATATACAGTGACAATTTGTAAAGAATATGCATTTTTCAATGGTTGGCAATGTTAGGAGGAATCCGCCATTGCTGCTTGCAGCTATATTTAGGATTCCTCCGTAAGGAGGAAACCTATTGTTATTGTTAGTTTTATTATTAGGATTCCTCCGTAAGGAGGAAACCTATTGTTATTGTTAGTTTTATTATTATTATTATTATTATTATTCTAGTTCCATGGGAGTCAATGGCAGCCCCTAGACCCCTTGGATAACGTTTTGTGAAATTTGGCACACTCATTAAGGACAGTTCCTTCTATACCTACACCAAGTTTCATGTATCCCATTAGACCACTCTAGCGCCACCAATGGGTCAAAGTTGGACTTGTGTTCACACACGCAACTTTTGAACCGTATGACTGATTTTCAAAAATGAGGTACCACTGGATTCCCTGGATCAAGACGAGTTCAACGCACCGTATGACGTCAATTTCCGGTTATATAGATTTTCCGCCATTTCCGGTTTTATCAAAAACCTTTGAAAGCCTACTCCTCCTACAATTGTTGTCATATCTTCTTCAAAATTACCAGTGATGATCTTCAGACCAAGCCTCACAAAAGTTATCCCATGGCGTTTTGATTTTCTAAACCGTTTGTCTGGTACAGCCAATCAAAATTGGCCAAAAAGCAACCAAACAGGAATTTGGGTCAAATCTAAGAAAATCTTTAATATATCAACACTAAACTTGGTATATCGGTGGAAGACACTACAACATGTTACCATGTGCAAAGGCAACTTCGTATCTCCAAACATGATTGATATAAAGCAAATCGAATTTATCGCTAATGCTAAAAAAATGCTTTACACATCCGCCAGTCAAAAACTGATACTCTGATGCAATCACAAGTTCATATGAAGACTCTTGAGAATGTTTAGTACACAAATCTGAGAAAAAGTTGACTGTGAGATGAAAAGTCGATTTTTTGTGAATATTTGAAACTAGCATGCTTGGCTAATTGCTAAGGAAATTTCCAATGTAATGTCTCCCTCTGCTCCTCAGCGCGCGCGCTCCACATTCTCACACACACTCAGCCTTTCCCTTGACACACGCGCAGGCTTGGCAAGACGCATACTCAACATTTCAGGAGAGTGTGGGCTGACCAAGCCCCCACTCATTGCTTGGTCTTTAGCCCATGTGGATCTTGATGGTATTGCATTTCCGATTTTGAATGCAATGGTAAAAAGTTCTCAAAATCCTGAAACATTGATAGTATAGGCCAAGAGTAACTACCACACCACAAATGGCCCAATATCACCGATAGGTGACGCTACAGGCCACGCCCAGATGCACAAAGATACAAGGCTTTCTGGAATGCGTAGGCTCACCAAGCCCCCTCCCTTCACTCCTTTGCTTGAAATAAAAGCCCTTGTGGATCTTAATGGTATTGCATTTCAGATTTGGTATCCCATTGGTAAGTCTACAGCAGAGGTCGCCAACCTGTCGATCGCGATCGACGTGTCGATCTCGGAGACTTTCCCTGTCGATCTCCAAAATAATTTCAGAAATACTGATCTCCGACTAATTCATAAACGCGGAGGATTCTTAAACTGAACGCGCGTTCTCTTGTACCTGGATTTGCATATTGGCCTGTGCGTGTTGCAAAGCAATTCACCGACAGAATAAATGGGCGTTTTTTCCCGAAGACGACCTTTGAGAGACCTGCTATCCCAGGATACCTGTGGGCGTGGTTGCCGTTGGTTTGTTTATTTACCCGGCCGTGTTGTCCACATAGTGTTAGCAAGCATGGCAGAGGCACCACGAAAGAGGGCGAAAAACTACAGTTTCCATCATGAATGGGAGGAGGAATTCATCTTTACCTTGGTAAAAGACAAGAGTGTGTGTATGTTGTGCCACCAGCCACAGGCACTGTCTAAGCGAGGGAATTTGGAGCGGCACCACAACACTAACCATCCGAAATTCAAAGACTGCTATCCACCAAAGAGCGCAATCCGCGCCAAAAAAGTTCAGGAGCTGAAAGTGGAGTTGAAGGCTCAACAGTCGCTTTTCTCACAACCTACGTCTCAAAGTAAGGCTGCAACTGAGGCGTCATTTCGTATTAGCCACATTTTGGCTAAACACAAGAGACCTTTTACAGATGGGGATTTGTTTAAGGAACTATTGACCGTCACCGCAGAGACTGTTTGCAGCACCTTCAAAAACAAAGAGGACATAAAAGCTGCATTCCGTGCTGTGCCTCTTGGTCCTACAACAGTGACACGAAGGATCGAGTTACTGTCGGATAACGTTGGTCAACAGGTGTTGGAGGACTTGTCACTCTGTGAATATTTTTCACTGCAGTTTGATGAATCGCTGGATGTAATGGACACGGCTCAGCTTGTTGTATTTGTCAGAATGGCTTTCCAGGACTTTACAACAAAGGAGGACTTCCTCACTCTTCTCCAATTAAAAGAGAGAACAAGAGGTGAGGATATTTACAACGTTTTTAAAAGCTATGTCCGTGAAAAGAACATCCCCATTCAGAAACTGGTGGCAATCACTACCGATGGGGCACCGGCAATGTGCGGTGTGCACGCTGGTTTTATAGCACTGTGCCGTAATGATCCGGATTTCCCCGACTTCATGAAGTATCACTGTGTGATTCATCAGCAAGCCTTGGCTGGGAAAGTTGTGGACTTTTCTCATGTCATGTCACTGGTGGTCAAAGTGGTAAACTCGATTCGAGCAAAAGCGCTTCAGCATCGCTTATTCAAGGCGTTATTGGATGAGCTCGATTCGGCGTATGGAGACCTGCTTCTGCATGCTGATGTCAGGTGGTTGAGTCGCGGAAAAGTGCTGCAGCGATTTGTTGACTTGCTGCCTGAGATTAAGACGTTTCTGTCGAAAAGGAACGAGGAGCACGAGGAACTTTCAACGGATGCGTGGCTACTGGACCTGGGGTTTCTGACGGACCTAACCGGAAAACTGAACTCGCTCAACCACGAACTCCAGGGAAAAGACCGGCACCTCCTCCACATGATCAGCGCAGTGAATGCGTTCAAGGCCAAACTCTGTGTCTGGACCACGAATCTGAGGAAAGGGACGCTGACACACTTTACAAACCTGGAAAAAATGTCACAGTCCATCAAAGACTCTTCTGACTTTCACCCTGAGCAGTACTGTGTGCACCTGGACAAACTGGCAGCGGAGTTCAGTCGACGTTTTGGTGAGTTAGAAATCATGAAGGATATTGCTGCATTTCTTTCAAACCCATTCCTGCCTATTAATACAGAGGAGGTTGCAGACCAATTCGAGAAAGCATTTGCTTTGCCAAGTGGAGTGGACATGGAGATGCTTGATTTGCAAAATGACATTGAGCTGAAAGCCAGGTCAAGGGACAGTGACTTTTGGGGACTTGTCAGCCGAGAGAAGTTTCCTCTCCTCAGTGCATGTGCACTAAAAGTGAGTGCCTACTTTGGATCGACCTACCTCTGTGAAATGGCATTTTCACAGATGAAAATCACCAAATCCAAGTACAGGAGCCGGCTTACTGACAGACACCTCACAGACTGCCTCAGACTGGCTGTCTCTGCTTATGAGCCAAACTACAAGGCACTCACAGACAGTGTTCAGTCACAGCCATCACACTGACTTGTCACATGAGAAATTTGTCAGTGTTGTGTTGTAACTTCAGTTTATAAATAAAACCGTTCATATCCAGCCTGCTCATTGCAAAAGTGTTTTTTCTTGTTCATATTGTTCACAAAGTGTTTGATTTCATTCAATTACAATAAGGCCAAATATAAAGTTAAGTTGTAAGTTCAGTCTGGAGTCTGTTCTGTCTCTCAACGCCTCAATAGGTAGATCTTCGGGTCACCAAGGCAAAGGTCGGTGATCTTTGGCCTAAAAAGGTTGGTGACCACTGGTCTACAGCATAGATTTTCTATACAGTGACAATTTGTGTAGAACATACATTTTTCAATGGTTCGCAATGTTAGGAGGAATCCGCCATTGCTGCTTGCAGCTATATTTATTATTATTATTATTCTAGTTCCATGGGAGTCAATGGCAGCCCCTAGACCCCTTGGATAACCTTTTGTGAAATTTGGCACACTCATTAAGGACAGTTCCTTCTATACCTACACCAAGTTTCATGTATCCCATTAGACCACTCTAGCGCCACCAATGGGTCAAAGTTGGACTTGTGTTCACACACGCAACTTTTGAACCGTATGACTGATTTTCAAAAATGAGGTACCACTGGATTCCCTGGATCAAGACGAGTTCAACGCACCCTATGACGTCAATTTCTGGTTATATAGATTTTCCGCCATTTCCGGTTTTATCAAAAACCTTTGAAAGCCTACTCCTCCTACAATTGTTGTCATATCTTCTTCAAAATTACCAGTGATGATCTTCAGACCAAGCCTCACAAAAGTTATCCCATGGCGTTTTGATTTTCTAAACCGTTTGTCTGGTACAGCCAATCAAAATTGGCCAAAAAGCAACCAAACAGGAATTTGGGTCAAATCTAAGAAAATCTTTAATATATCAACACTAAACTTGGTATATCGGTGGAAGACACTACAACATGTTACCATGTGCAAAGGCAACTTCGTATCTCCAAACATGATTGATATAAAGCAAATCGAATTCATCGCTAATGCTAAAAAAATGCTTTACACATCCGCCAGTCAAAAACTGATACTCTGATGCAATCACAAGTTCATATGAAGACTCTTGAGAATGTTTAGTACTCACACACACTCAGCCTTTCCCTTGACACACGCGCAGGCTTGGCAAGACGCATACTCAACATTTCAGGAGAGTGTGGGCTGACCAAGCCCCCACTCATTGCTTGGTCTTAAGCAAAGGCCCATGTGGATCTTGATGGTATTGCATTTCCGATTTTGAATGCAATGGTAAAAAGTTCTCAAAATCCTGAAACATTGATAGTATAGGCCAAGAGTAACTACCACACCACAAATGGCCCAATATCACCCATAGGTGACGCTACAGGCCATGCCCAGATGCACAAAGATACAAGGCTTTCTGGAATAGGTAGGCTCACCAAGCCCCCTCCCTTCACTCCTTGGCTTGAAATAAAAGCCCTTGTGGATCTTGATGGTATTGCATGTCAGATTTGGTATCCCATTGGTAAGTCTACAGCATGGATATTCCTATACAGTGACAATTTGTGTAGAATATACATTTTTCAATGGTTTGCAATGTTAGGAGGAATCCGCCATTGCTGCTTGCAGCTATATTTGGTGGCCAAGCCGCGAAGCGGCGAAGCCACTTAAGTGTTTCTACCTTTTCTTATTGGGTGTGCTCAAGCCTTCGGCGAGAGCACAACCTTTGTTCTCTCACATATATATTATTTTTCTTTTTATTATTATTGTTTATTTTCGCCCCCCTAAGGATCAGTCAATATTTGGACTACATAGACAACGCCTGTGTCAAAAGTTTCGTCTTGGTCTCGATTGCGTTGCTTGTATTTATATTTACGTTCCGTGGCACGGTTTAGGAGGTTACAACGTTTTTGTGGCAAAAAAGTGCCTTTAGTCAACGAAGGGTAGCCAGTGCTAGCTACGTCACCACGTCAGCACACGTTAGCAACGACGCATGGATACAACGTGATAGAGACGTCCTAGCACGCAAATTGGAGCTTGGATTATGAGTGAAAAATGCCAACCCCCAAAATTACCAACCATTGGGTTTTGTTGAGAAAGCAATTTCGAGTGGAACTGCCATCTCGGATTTTTTGTTTAGGTCGTGAAAGTCTGAGCGAGGTCGTGAAAGTTTGAGCGAGTGCGGGTCGCCCGTGAGACTGCCTAGGCGGCAGACATGCAAGCGTCAGTAGTTTAGTATTTTCGTAATGTTATAGTTCGGTCAATTCTACACCAAAAAACAGAAGGAGGGCAATGTTATGACGATATGACTATTGTGAAGACAGCCAGATGGTGAGATTTTAATGTAGGTTGCTGTAAAAACTTTGATTGGTTTGCTACGTGAGAGCCCCGTCAGCCTCCGTTGACGATTGCGTCAGCTGTTGTCGATCTCTGGTGAGTATTTTCTTAATTTCGTACCAGGGTCAATTCTACATAAAAAATCAGAAGGAGGGCAGTGTTTTAAAGATATGGCGATTGCGAAGATAGCCAGCGGGTCAGCATATTTTTGTGATTTGTGTAAAACTTGGAATTTGAGTGACGCCGCGGCTTGTTTTGACGTTAGCCTCAGTCAGACTCGGCTCGCCCACTGGCAGTGTGTAGTACAGTACTGTGTTCAAGCCACAGCTAAACTTTATGTCAAAAGAAACTTTCTCATTTCCGGCGCTTTCAAACAATCAGTGAAATGTGGAGCAACAGCAGCTAACTTGCCTCTAGCAAACTTATTTTGAATTAGCCATTTCCCCCTACATTAATGTCAAACTTATTTACGTTTTGGGGGGCATATTTTCAGTTAGTAGACGGTACTGTTTCAATCGCGATTCCATACTGCCAGTGACAACGTTGTTACAGTAGCTTGTTTCAAAGGGGGTTCGCAGCTGTTTAAAAGGGTGTTCTTAATGAAATATGCAATATGAGTAGGCTAAATGCTTGAAAATATCACTAGAAGGGAAAAACTTAGAGAACGGACCCACCTGCAACCGACGCAAGCAAGCACACCCTACAATTTCCCCAGAAATTGTACCCTCTCTAGTTATTATTGGGTGTGCTCAAGCCTTCGGCGAGAGCACAACCTTTGTTCTCTCACATATATATTATTATTATTATTAATGTTTATTTTCGCCCCCCTAAAACTCAGTCAATATTTGGCCTACATAGACAACCTAGGTGTCAAAAGTTTCGTCTTGGTAGCGATTGCGTTGCTTGTATTGGGATTTACGTTCCGTTGCATGGTTTTAGGCTCAAGTAAAGTTTTGTGGCAAAAAGTGAAGCTAACGGTGGCTAATTTGCTAGCCACTGTCACTGACGTTACTAACGTCACTACGTCACTAACGTCACGAAAACACGCGTGACTACCTTTAGCAGAACATTCGTTTCGCATCTGTTAACTTGGGGGATAGCTAGGCTAACTATAGCTTTACTGCAAGGCAGCTGCAGAAACGCCACAAGCAAAGAGGCCAGGGTGATAACTATTTACTCATTTTACTTTGTGATGTGAAACACAATTGTGAAATGTAATGTACAATATTAGCTGATATTATTAAGGAAGTAGGCCCACGTCCATTTCGGAAACGGTAGTCTACTATTTCACTGAAGCATTAGCATAATGACATTAGCCTCTGTTGCCCGGGCAACACATACTACATTGGTCTATGATGCATCTGTTTTCAGTCGTTAAAATAAACATTCCTCACAAATACATTTTCGTTGTAGGATTTATTATGACATTACATTACAAGTAAACGATTTGTTGGTGAAATTATCATTACCTGTGGTTACAAACCAGTGTTGCTCACTGCAACGCTGTAGGCTACGCGAGACACACTGCAAAAACATCTAGCACTACACAGCTGTTTAGGAAGTCAAACGTCTAACTACTAACCTGAACTTCATTGCCACAGCCTAAACTTTGTTCTGCTCATCTGTTCATGAAAATAATTAATTTCAGCCTAAACCGTACAACGGAACGTTACATCCAATTCAACCAACGCAATCGCTAGCAAGATGAGCACTGCCAGTCTAGTACTGTACTGTAGTAGTACAATTTACCGGGGCAGCCCTCCACACAGGGCTATATCGCATTTTGCGTTGTTACTGACAATGATCGCTACCTGTGAGCTTTTTAACGAGCGATTTTCCACTAAATAAATGTCAATCTTATTTAGGTTTTTGGGGGCATATTTTCAGTTAGCAGATGGTGTTTGAATCGCGATTCCATATTCTACTGCCGGTAACGTCGTAGAATAATCTTCAAAGGGGGTACTTTATTAAAGGTCACATGACATGAAAACTTAACTTTAGGAGGTTATTTAACATTAATATGAGTTCCCCTAGCCTGCCTTTGGTCCCCCAGTGGCTAGAATTTTCGATAGGTGTAAACCAAGCCCTGGGTGTTCTTCTCCGCCTTTGAGAAAATGAAGGCTCAAACGCTCGGTTTGAAAATCTCCTTTTATTGACGTAACAAGGAGCCAGGCTACCGCCCTTCTCTCTGCTGTGCCCGCCCAGATAATCTGGCCCGCCAATGAGGAATTGAGCTACGATTGTGCAAGGGCGAGTGCAATATCGTGTTTTCCTGCAGAGACATCATGCCATGGCTAGCAAACGAACGAAGCATAACAGTTGCTCAGTGCTTGGATGTACAAATCAACACACAAGTCTTTTTGTAGTTCCGTCATCCGAGCCTCTAAACAATCAGTATCTTAATTTTATTTTCGCTGAAAATGCGCCTACACAACTTCTGTTGTAGGCGCATTTGTTTTGTATGTCTGCGCCAAACACTTCAGCCACGACTGTTTCCTCAACTTGAGCTAATACAAAACTGGCCTTGCTGAAATTAAATTCTGGATCAGTACTAACTCTCCTTCGTCCAGCTACTAACCTCGGACAAGTAAGTTAACTAACGCTATATCATTTTGTAGCTTTACTGTATATGGTTACCTAGCTTGCTACCCTTAGAATGTGGCTGTAACATTAGCTCTGCAGCTAACAGCTGAGTTACTGTCACTATGGAAAGGTAGATAGCATCAAGTATAAGTGTGAATACATATGCTGTACGTGAGTGTTGTACACTTCTTTGTTATTTGGATAAACGTTCTGCTGTTGGTGTTATGGCGCGCACGATATCCACCTTTCCCCTCATTGAAATGACTGAGTGTGTACCTCTGCAAACCAGGGTTATCAGATGAGAATGGGCAAATTCGAGGTATTTTACAGCAACGGGGTTACAGCCATTGCGATACATCCGTTGTAAACATTAGCGCATGGTGCCGCCCATGGGCGTCAGCAGCATTTTGAAAGTGGGGGGGACACATTTTGCCGGGGAGTCTGGGGGTTTCTCCACCAGAATTTTTTTAAAGATGTAGATGCAATTTCCCGCATTCTGGTGCATTTACCTTTTCTTTTTTTTTTATGTATAAAAAAATATCTCTTTCATTGTTTTTCCTTGGAGTCGGCAATTACTGGCTACTATTATGTTCTGGTAGACTGGGTAAACCCATTCGATCTGCAATCTTAAATAAGATTGAGCTTGGTCTGGTGATAGCCAGGATAATGTTTTGGTGTAATACACAGAGGACTGACACTGACAACTTTGGCACTTTATTCTCCATTTAATGAGAGCAAAAGCCTTAAAAGGAGGATTTACACATTGTACATTTATTGATGTAGTTTTGTAGATGAGTTTTCTGTTTAACCTAGATTAAGAAATCAACAAATGCTTTTCCACTTGTAATGG
Source organism: Thaleichthys pacificus (assembly GCA_023658055.1). Classification (NCBI taxonomy): domain Eukaryota; kingdom Metazoa; phylum Chordata; class Actinopteri; order Osmeriformes; family Osmeridae; genus Thaleichthys; species Thaleichthys pacificus. The sequence continues at coordinate 12,389,638 of CM042874.1, read as the reverse complement.
GTAAATAAAGTATGGTATTGCCTAGTGCTAGTTGTACGTAAATAGCTAGCTAGGCTAGCTATAATCATACTGTTTGCAGAAGGATCTTTGTGACTTCATGCTATTATAGTCAGAGAATGTCTCATAAAGGTGCTTTGGCCACTGAAGGGAAAATTTGGGCAACTCTGACTTACTTTTCTCTTCCGACAAAAAATGATGTCCATCTCGAACAGCCGATACCTGGAGTGCTAGCTGCTTCGATCAAAGAGTATGAATCTGCGTGCCTGATGAGTCTGTTTGTGTAGGAACCAGGAAAACGCGGAATGGATTACTATTGCTATGGGTATTCCCCCTACTGATAAAGTGGAACGGATTTGATTGTGAAGCAATGAAAAGAACGCTGGATTAGTAGACCTGTCGTCATGCACTAATATTTTTATAGCAAATGTGGGGGGGTCCAAACGACCTTTTTTTTTAAGTGGGGGGGACGTGACCCCCCCAGGTTATATTGTGGCGACGCCCATGGTGCCGCCCCTCCGCTCCTCATTAGCATTTAAAGCTACAGACACCAAAACAGCGCGTTCTGAGGAAAGCTCCTTGTGGGACTGCTAGTAGTGGCTGTAATTCTGCACCAAGGCTGAATTTCGGGAAAGAGACTTCTGATACAGTATTAAGGGACCACTAAGGCCTATATAAAAGCATCCAAAAACAGCATGTCATGTGACCTTTAATGAAAAAATGCAATATGAGTAGGCTAAATGCCGGAAAATATCACGAGAAGGGAAAAACTTAAAAGGACGTTTAAGTAATAGAGATTAGGTCAATTTTTACACCGGTCTGCCAAATGTATTTGTTTTGATTCAGCTATGAGGCTGCCTCTTGCAGGGGAAATGAGAAGACATCTATTTCATTCTACACTTCACTCCTATTTTGCTTTGTAAATGAGCAGCAAAAAAAGATGCTTTTAAATCTATGTAATCTTTATAAATAATAAGTATGCATTTTTATGTAAAATATACAGAAATATCAGTTGTAAAAATGTCATTAAAAAACGGACCCTGTGCAACCGACGCAAGCAAGCACACCCTACAATTTCCCCAGAAATTGTACCCTCTCTAGTTATTATTATTATTACACATCTTCTCCCATTAGAGTCTATGGCAGCCCCTAGAACCATATGGTAAAAAGTTGTGAAGTTTGGCACACTCATTAAGCACAGTCCCCTCTTTATATTCACCAATTTTCATGTCACCCATTGGAGCACTCTAGCGCCACCAACTGGTCAAAGTTGGACTTGTGTTTACACACGTAACTTTTGAACCGTATGACCGATTTTCAAAAATGAGGTACCGTTGGATTCCCTGGATCAAGACGAGTTCAACACACCCTATGACGTCAATTTCCGGTTATATAGATTTTCCGCCATTTTGAATTTTAAGGAAACACGTTTTTTCGCTTCTTCTCCTACAATTGTTTTCCAATCTTCCCCAGAATAGACACACATCATCGTCAGAGCAACCCTCACTGTACTTATCAAAAGCTTTTTGATTTTCAAAACCGTTTGTCCAGTACAGCCAATCAAAATTGGCAACAAAGCAACCAAACAGGATGTTAGGTCATATCTCAGCAAATCCTTGAGAAATCAATACCAGACTTGGTATGATGACTCGGAACCCTCTTCTGAGGATGTCCAAACAATTTGGTGTCATGTGATCACTGGGCGTGGCCGCAGGAACCAAAAATGTGTTTTGACCAATAACTGTTGATTTGTTTGCTTTTATTAAGTGATTCCTTTGTGTCATGATATCTTGGGACATCTCGTGTGTGACACATGATAACTTGTGATAACAGCCGAATTGATGCGGCCGCCATTTTGAATTACAGAAAAAACTAGTTTTCTCTACTCCTCCTACAAATGTTGTCCAATCTTCACAAAATGTGGCAGATATTATCTTCAGACCAAGCCTCACAAAGCGCATTACATGTTTTTTTGATTTTCGAAACCGTTTGCTTGTTACAGCCAATCAAAATGTGCAGTTAAGCCTTCAAACAGGAAGTTGGGTCGTATCTTAGCAAATCTTTGATGGATTCACACCAAACTTGGTATAGGGACTTGGAATCCTGTTCTAATTATGTCTAACATGTTTTCTGGGTCATATGACTGCTTGGCCACCTCATTGCTGCTTGCAGCTATATTTGATATTTGATATTGTATTGCCATTATTGTTATTATTACTATTTTGCTTAATATTACTGTTAATTTTAACTATTGTAAGATTCATATTGGGTGCACATAAAACACACAAACACAGCCTCCCTCCCTTGCTGAGAGTCCCTGTAAATTTGCCTACTCCTTACCACGTCGTCAACTACTCCTTCCATCTTTTCCTCACTCGCTCACATGGCCCTGTCATGGTCACTCTCCTCCTCCTCGGCTTCTTCCCTGACCCTGTCAGTATGTTTCTGCCTCTCTGAGCCAGCCACCTCTCCTCCTTCCTCTACAGGTGATGCTGAAGTTGAAGAAGCTAAAGACCCCCCCAAAGATGTTCCAAATGTTTGCACATTTTGTGGCATTCGCCTGTACATTTTTATCTTTTTCTCCCATAACTTTTCTGCGCCTCCCTTGCGCTTTGGTGGTCGTTTCTCCATTTTAGCGATGCTAAACTTTAACGATGCTACACCAGCATACGCATTAGCCAACAGCTCGTGTCTCAGGGCCTGCGGGAGGCGACATTATGAATCAGTGGAAGGGGGTTCCTGGAATTGATTGGGTCAGGCCAGTGCCAATAAAGAAAATTAACCAACGGGCTGCGGTCAGTTCTCTATGGGCCGGCCCGACCCAAAAAAATTAACCAATTGGCCGCTGTCAGTTATTTATGGGCCGGCCCAACCAAAAAATAATAATATTGGCGATAAAGCCCAAAAGTGCGTCGGCCCACCGGGCAAATGCCCGGTGTGCCAGATGGCCAGTCCAGCCCTGCTAAGGGTACATAACTAGCAATACTAAGTGGAATTAGATTAAAATAAACTATACAATAAAATATAAAATAAAATATAAGTTGCAGTAATTTACAATATAAAAATACAAATATGACAAAAAATACAAATGGTACAAGATTGTATTGTGCAGTGCAAAAAGCAGTGTGTTTAAAGGGCATTGAGTCATGAAGTCAGTATGAACCCTTGGCCTTGTTGAAGAGGCCAACAGCGGAAGGGAATAAACTGTTTTTGTGGCGTGTGGTATTGGTCCTGATGGACCGCAGCCTTCTGCCGGAGGGGAGTGACTGAAACAGGGAGTGGGGTGGGAGGAGTCGGCCACAATCTTCCTCGCTCGCCTCAGGGTCCTCGAGGTGTGCAGGTCCTCGAGGGCAGGCAGATTGCAGCCAATCACCTTCTCAGCAGTGCGGATGATACGCTGCAGCCTGCTCTTGTCCTTGGCAGTGGCAGCAGCGTACCAGACGGTGATGGAGGAGGTGAGGATGGACTCAATGATGGCTGAGCAGAAGTGCACCATCATTGTCTTTGGCAGGTTGAACTTCTTCAGCTGCCGAAGGAAGTACATCCTCTGTTGTGCTTTCTTGATGAGGGAGCTGATGTTCAGTTCCCACTTGAGGTCCTGGGAGAGGATAGTGCCCAGGAAGCGGAAGGACTCCACAGTGTTGACTGGGGAGTCACACAGGGTGATGGGGGTGAGTGGGGCTGTGTTCTTCCTGAAGTCCACAACCATCTCCACTGTCTTAAGAGCGTTGAGCTCTAAGTTGTTCTGGCTGCACCAGGTCACCAGGTTGGCCGCTTCCCACCTATAATCAGACTCGTCTCCACCAGATGACTAGAGGTGCAGCTGTTGGTGTACAGGGAGAAGAGCAGAGGAGAAAGGACGCAGCCCTGGGGTGATCCAGTGCTGATGGACCGAGAGTCAGAGACTTGTGTTCCCAGCTTAACGCACATCAGGCACGTTCAGCTGGGAGAGCTTGTCCTGAAGCAGGGCGGGGATGATGGTATTGAAGGCAGAGCTGAAGTCCACAAACAGGATCCTGGCATAGGATGCTGGGGAGTCCAGGTGCTGAAGGGTGAAGTGGAGGGCCATGTTAACTGCATCGTCCACAGACCTGTTGGCTCTGTAGGCAAACTGCAGGGGATCCAGTAGAGAGGGTCTGTGATGGATTTAAGGTGTGCCAGCACCAGGCGCTCGAAAGACTTCATTACCACAGAGGTCAGGGCGACGGGGCTGTAGTCATTATGTCCTGTTGGTCTTGGCTTTTTGGGCACAGGGATGATGGTGGAGGACTTGAAACAGGCTGGCACATGGTATGTTTCAAGGGAGGTGTTAAAGATGTAGGTAAACACCGGAGACAGCTGGTCAGCGCAGTGCTTGAGGGTGGCTGGAGAGACAGAGTCCGGCCCAGCTGATTTGCGGGGATTCTGCCTCTTGAAAATTCTGTTAACTTCACCCTCCTGAATGGAGAGAGTCGTCACTGTAGAGGGGGGGAGGTGGGAGGCCTCCTGGGTGGGAAGGGGTGGTTCAGGACTGTCCAATTGTCTTTCAAATCTGCAGTAGAACTCATTCAGGTCGTTGGCCAGGCGGGAGCCGTTAGTGGAGTGGGGGGCTCTGGGCTTGAAGTTGGTAATCTGCCTGAGCCCTCTCCAGACAGAAGCAGAGTCGTTTGCAGATAATTGGTGTTTTAGTCTCTCCGAGTACAGTCGTTTAGCCTCCCTCACCGCCTTGCTAAACCTGTTCTTCGACTCCTTGAAACTGTCTCCACTCCTAAACGCGGCCTCTTTCGCTGACCTCAACCTTCTGAGTTTAGCTGTAAACCAGTGGCAGTTTGGGATCACAACAAGACGAGCAAGTGACAGTGATGGAGAACTTTTTGAGAAGAGAAAAAGCAAATGCCGAACAGGGCCCTGGACAAAATTCGGACCCAGATGAAGGCCCTAGTTAGCCTGACGTTGTCATACTCATAATTCTAGTCAGAATATGAGTCTGAGAACTCTCCGTTGGGCTGTGTCTATGGGGCGTGTTTCAACCGAACCCGGAAAACAAATGCCTCTTCGCTCAATTGGATAGACCTGCAACCAATCAGAGCTACGTAGTATGTTAACTTTTACCAAACCCCGTAGGAAGGACGGCAAAAACATATTTTCCATCGACAAATGCCTTGATTGCGTTTCTCTGTTCCTCTTTCAAAATTAATGTGCTGTCGATGTCTTCTAAAACAGACTCGATGGCAGAATCATAACATCCCAGCTCTCCAGCGGTAGCCATGTTTGTTGAAAACGAATTCAACCAAAGCGCTCTTTGGTGACGTGGTTGATTACGTTACTGTTGATCATCTGTCCATCATCGTATAAAGCCCGCCGTGACAATATCATTGGTCCGAACAGCTCCTGTTCGGACATAGTTGTTCCCCAACCGAGCCCCCCCACAGACCCAACTTCCCGACCAAATTTTTTTGTGGGCGGGGATAAGTTGGGCTGGCAGCCAGGCTAGGCCCTAGTATGAGTGGTCGACAAAAGAAAAAAGAAAAGACGGTGAGCTCGAGGCAATACAGCGAAAGCTATCTTTCATTTGGATTTACTTTCACCGGGGATGCAACGGCACCGACTCCGCTGTGCTTGGTGTGTGGTGAGAAGCTATCCAATAACTCCATGGTGCCAAGCAAGCTTAAACGCCATCTCCAAACGAAACACCCTTCCGTTCAAAACAAGCCGATAGGACTATTTTGTACGCTTACGTACAAACAATGAGAAACAGGCAACTTTTTAAAGAAAAACCACAAAGGTTAACGAGAGAGCCCTCAAAGCTAGCTACCTTGTTGCTGAACTTGTAGCTAAATCAAAAAAGTCCCACACTGTGGCAGAAACATTAATACTGCCAGCTTGTAAAGCCATTGTAAACGAGATGCTCGGCCCTGACGCGGCCAAAGAGATAAAAAAAAGCTAAAGTGCCTCTCTCAAATAACACAATTGCCAGACGTATTGATGACGTCTGCGGATATCAAAACTGTTGTTTTAGAAAAGATGCGCATCAGTAAGAAATTTGCCTTGCAACTTGATGAGTCGACGGATATTAGTGGACATTGTCAGCTCTTGGCCAACGTGCGTTTTGTGGATGGAGAAGCCATTAGAGAAAACTTCCTATTTTGCAAGGCACTGCCAGAAAAATCAACAGGAGAGGAAATATTTCAGGTCACGTCGGAATATCTTGACCAAAGAGGACTTACGTGCGAAACTGCACAGGTGTCTGCACTGATGGAGCCGCAGCCATGGTCGGGCGCCTCAAAGGCTTCGTAAGTAGGGTCAAAGAAAAAAAAACAGATGTTATTGTTAGGCAGTTTTTTGCACCGTGAGGTCCTCGTTGCAAAAACCTTACCAGCAGATCTAGCTCCTGTGTTGGATGATGTTGTGCGCATAGTGAACTTTGTGAAGATGCAACCTTTGAAATGTCGCTTATTTGCGTCTTTGTGTGAGGAAATGGGAGCGGAGCATAAAGTCTTATTGCTCCACACGGAGGTCCGGTGGCTGTCGTGCGGCAAAGTGCTGGCCCGTGTGTATGAGCTACGAGAGGAACTTAGTTTTTATGACAAACGAGAGGTCCGATTACTCAAAGCTGCTTGCAAGTGATGAGTGGTGTGCAAAGCTGGCATACCTGACTGATATATTTCATCATCTGAATGAACTGAACACACGGATGCAAGGCCGAAATGAAAACCTGCTTACAAGCACTGATAAAATGAACGGATTCCGTTTAAAGGTGCAGCTCTGGCAACAACATGTGCAGCGTGGCAACCTTGAGATGTTCCCACTCACTGAGAAACTGCATGATGGCAACACTGCTGCAATGTGCGAGGTGACTTGCACACATTTGAAAACTCTTGAGGAGAAGTTGTCATTTTATTTCTATTCAGCCTTCACAGAATGCCTTGACTGGGTTAGGGACCAATACAGCTCAGCATCCGTTGCTGGAAAGGACATGACCTTAAAGGAGCAAGAGGAACTCATTGAACTGAAACAAGATCGTGGTTTAAAGCTAAACTTTGCTGATCTTCCTTTGGAGAGTTTTTGGTTATCTGTTGCCAAGGAGTTCCCCATTCTAGCCAACAAAGCTATTTTGACATTGCTCCCGTTTTCAACCACATATCTGTGTGAGCTGAGCTTCTCAAGCTTGACTGCGATAAAAACTAAAAACAGAGAGAGACTGAGAGCTGTTGAGGAAGAGCTTAGTGTGTGTCTTTCTACCATTACTGCCAGGATATCCATTTTGTGTTCATCGAAACAGCCCCAGGTTTCCCACTAAGTATAAATAAATAAACTACATTATTAACTATATGTATTATAATAAAGGTCATCTAATCTAATATGTACTGTGTTAGAGTGTCATTTTGGTTGGTGGTGTGCCCCAGGATTTAGTAAATGTAAAAAATGTGCCGCGGCTCAAAAAAGGTTGGGAAACACCCTGGAAATCTTGGCAAAACACTGAATTAACAGACAAAAAAGAGCGCACTTAACGACCAAGGCAGCCTTCATCGGCACCATCTTGGATCAACCTCCAAGATCAATAAGGTGGCATTTATCTTGCTGAAGATGATGTCTGCTGTCCAACACCTTGTTCTGCTACTAGTACACATCCCCAGGAAGCGGTGGACAACTTTATCTTTCATAAACATCCGGACAGTCAGGGGGTTCATCTTCTCTACTCCTGCAATGACAGCATGTAAGCATATAAAGCCTCCCATCTTCTTATATACATGTTTTAAAAACTATATCATGCCTGATTATTGTGGAGAAGGAGAAAAAACAATCTTCAATAGTTTGGGAAATACCTGTGTCATTGGATCCATCTGTGATGAGGGTGTATGGCCCTTCCCTCATTTGTAACACCAACTCATTCATGAAATGTGGTGCCAGTGCTTCGTTAACTATGTGTAACAAGACTGTATGTCTTGTTTCGTAGGGGATACGTAGGGGATATTGCCTACGCTACCCTGGAAGCCTTAAAGAGCGACAGGATCTTAGTCCCCACTCTAGTGCTTTGAATCTCAATATGCACACTGTGTATATGTTTTACCTGACATTATTTTACTATATACTACAGGAATAGGTAGTGTAGGCTTCAGGTGAGTATGTCGATACGGTGGCTTCCTGAAGTGCATGTGATGGAAAATAAGCCAAAATTCACATCCCCACCCACCTAATCCTAATAGTGCCAGTGAGACGCCCCTACCCCAAGGTAAGTTTACAAGACAACTGTCAGATGTCTACTTTTAACAATCAGTAATTGATTTGTCTCCCCTTAGGATTGTATTTCTCCTGGAAGAATATATTTCAGTGGGATAAAATAACAAATTACAAAAATAAAATACAATTATCCAGGATTTCTTATAAAACCCTCAAACATTCATTCAAACAGTTTGTATCAGTGAAATGTCCGTGAGTGTGTGTGTGTGTTGAACTGTGGTACCAGTCCTTGGCAACGACGACTTTGATTCGTTGACTTGAGATGTTTTCTGATGACTGGATAAACAGCTGAGGCAGGACAATGAGATGTCGTAAGGATGGCAGGGTAACAAAAGAACAAGAAGTTTCCGCGCGGCCCAGGAAAACTCCCTGAAACAATGGCGCAGCTCAGCCCACCCGCATCACAGCTCAGCTCGCACGCAGCACGCATAAACTGAGTAATCTTCTCATTCACTGTCAAGTGCAATCAATTGGTTTGTAGAAAGAAATCAACGTATCTCGCTCCAACACAGTTCATGGATGACTCACAAAAATAGCAGGACTCTCAAAAATGCCTCCAGGAAGAATTACGCCAAAAACAACAGTGTTCTGAAAGAAACTCACGGCAGCAACTCTTTCTCATTCCCGTAGCCAGTCTCCAACACCGTTCTCCGTCCGATCACGCAATTAACCGACTTCGGCTTTACATAAGTCCTCAGTTTCACACAACAATGATAGCATACACTAACTTGCAAAACTTCAACTGACCGTGCACCACTGTCTGATAGCACAGCTCCAACGTAACAATGTAAACTTCTCATACAGCGATCAGCTCTTTTCCTGCTAGCTCTTCTTCTACCCAGGAGTCTTTTCATCTCCCGCTAGCGTGCCGGAGAAAAGAAACTCGTCAAAATAAAAGTCCCAATAGACAAAAGTACCTGTGTTACATATACATGAACTTTTGGTTCTGGCACACTTGTACTCTTGGGCTGTTTTGGAATCCTTGAAACACTCCTTCAGAAAAGGCCCCAGGTGGTCAGTCAACGCAAGTGGCACATTGTGCTGAACTAATGTTGCTGTCATTTTAACCTCATCCCTTCTTGTCTGTAAGAAAAAAAGTGAGTGTCAGAGCAAACAGGGCACAGGTGAACACAATGGGCAATTAAGACGGACATAAAACTAAGAAACCCCGACTGTGAAACAGAACACAGAAATACAAAACCTAAACAGGACAGGAAATTAGTCAAAACTATCAACCATGACAGTACAGTATATTACACAAAACTCTTGAACCTTGACAGGACCATGACACACAGCAACCATTCAGTGTGTTGACAGATTTCAGACCATGAGGCTAAGGCCTCATGGTCTGATATCCCATCAATAGAGGGAGCGGACATTGAAAATCTGTCAATTGTAGTGGTGGATTCAATGGATTCTTTTTCCTGGTGGCCCTTGCTCTTAACATGTCACACAATATCTGAAACACCCTGGTGGTAACATGTGTTTTCCACATGACATACAGAACACCAGTAATGTGTGCTGAGGCGACCTTTAGTAATGAATTGCCATTTTGTGGTCCACACATTCTTGAAGGTGCATCTGTATGTTGCAGCTCCACACAAGGATCTAATCTTTGACCTCCATCTAATCTTTAACCACAAACAGCTGCTGCTGTTGGTAGTTTTCTGCCTGTCGTTCTGTCTGTCTTTGTTCTGAATCAGAATAGGCACCTGCCCACCAAAGTAAATTCCTTGTTTGTGACTTACTTACATTTACATATTTAGCAGACGCTTTTATCCAAAGCGACTTCCAAGAGAGAGCTTTACAAAAGAGCATAGGTCACTGATCATAACAACGAGATAGCCCCAAACATTGCGAGCATCCAAAACATGAAGCATACATTGTGAAAAAACAAATAAGTGCCAAAGGGAAGAACCATAAGAGCATGCAGTTAAACAAGTTACAATTAAACAACATGAAATTCAAAAAGTGCAAGAAAGTACCTGTAGAAAAGAAGACAAAACAACAATCAACAGTAAAATATTTCACAGCGAGTACAAGAATTTAAAACCGTCACCACTAACCAACAAGAGCAACAAGTCTCTCAATACGAGTCATTGTGATCCTGGAGGAAACTAACATCAGGTCCAGCCAAGCATTCCTAAGTGCCGTTGTACTCCCGGAACAAGTGCGTCTTGAGCCTTTTCTTGAAGGTGAGGAGACAGTCAGTGTCCCTGATGGAGTTGGGGAGTTGATTCCACCATTGGGGGGCCAGACAGGAGAAGAGCTTGTGTTGGGACCGGGCGCTCTTGAGCGGTGGGACCACCAGACGGTTGTCAGAAGAAGACCGTAGGTGGCGGGTGGGGGTGTAAGGCTGCAGGAGAGACTTGATGTAGTCGGGTGCAGTCCCGTTCACCGCTCGGAAGGTCAGTACCAGAGTCTTGAATCTGATACGGGCCGTGATGGGAAGCCAGTGGAGGGAGATGAGGAGCGGGGTAACATGGGAGCGTCTGGGTAGGTTGAAGACCAGACGGGCTGCCGCGTTCTGAATCCTCTGGAGAGGGCGGGTTGCGCATGCCGGGAGACCGGCGAGCAGCGAGTTGCAGTAGTCAAGCTTTGAGAGGACAAGTGCTTGGACTAGCAGCTGGGTGGAATGCTCAGACAGGTATCTCCTGATCTTCCGGATGTTGTAGAGGGTGAATCTACACGACCGGGAGACCGCAGCAATGTGGGCTGTGAGGGAGAGCTCGTCATCCATGAACCCCGAGGTTCCTGGCAGAGGATTGGCGATTAAACTAATTTCTGATTCTGATTAATCTAGCGTTAGTTAATTATAACATTTACAATTTAGACACATTTATGACAAAGTATGTTAACAGGAAATGCTAAACACTTACTGTCAACTAGTCGAACTGGTAGCATGCTAGCTGGCAGGCTAGCTGGCTAGAAAGTAGATGGTTGCTGTTGGATGGCTAGTGGCTAGCTGGTAGCATGCTAGCTGGCAGGCTAGCTAGCTAGCTAGAAAGTAGATGGTTGCAGTTGGATGGCTAGTGGCTAGCTAGAGGCTGCTTTTAATTAGATAGCTAGCCTTCGATAGATAGCAAGCATGCTATCTCTTAATAGTTCTTGCTCAACAAAAGGTATCTTTCTCAGGACCTCAACAGATGTTGTCCTCAGGCAAATAACAAGATGTTGTCCCTTACAAAAAAAGTATATTAAAGTATGTGCTTGCGGCTGCCCAAGCTGCCCATAGTCTCCTGGTGTTTACTGATATCAACCATTCAGTGTGTTTTTACATTGGTTTTAGACAGCAAAGAAAATGTGTGTAGGTTGTTGGTCAACTCGTCCTGTTATCTGGTTCCTAGGATTATAATTCCTGGATAGCAACCATTAGTTGACATGTAATTTTGTAAACTTGTAATAAACCATACAACCAACATTTCTTCCAGTTGATAGGCAACATATATACAAATTACTCATCCAAAGCGACAGAAAGATAGCCTTGAGTAACCAAAAGGATATGGGAATGTTATTTAAAGAACATGTTTTACCCTATTACATGACATTTGTGTGAAATTTCTCAAAATAAAATTCCATCAAAATTTATGTCCAGTTTTCCAGGTTAGGATTTCCAGCAACTAGTTTATCTAAAGTGGATATTTGATTTTCAAAATTATTTTAAGCATCATATATATTTGGGGTTAAGTGTCTCCTGCAAAAGGTATCAGATTGCTGTTAACAAACAAATAACAAGTATTTAAAAAAGCACACTTGAAATCCCTTCTGGACAAGTTCAGGTTTATTTTGTAACAACTACAGGTACATTTACATGATTTTATTATAAATACTGTCCTAAATGGTTATTATTGATGCCCTTGTAGCACCTGTATCTCATATTCAATGTGAATGGAATCTTAAGAACATTGAGAACTGGTGCACTTTAATTTATCTGGATAATTGAGACTTGTACACACTTTTCCAGAATGACCAGTGGTGAGAATGAGAAATGGATCTGGAGTTGCTCACCGGTCAATGCTCTGCAGCTGCTCACTGTTCCTAGTGTACAAGATGGATACAAAATGTATACACATTTACACAAACTGTAACTAAATGAATATAAGCTATAAATCTGGAGGTGGTGCCTGATCACTGCTCCACAGCTGCCCACCGCACCTACTGAATAGAACGGGTGACAAAACAGCAGACATTAAAACATGAAACTTAACACAAACATCAATGTATAGCTAAAGAAGGAATTTATTTAAGGGGGGAGGGTAGAACAACATGAACTATAACAAAGTTAACATCAACAGATTGTATAAAACCATAACACTACCAACATAGAGAAGTCAAGTCAAGTTTATTTATAAAGCACATTTGAAAACAACTTATGTTGACCAAAGTGCTGTACAGTGAAAACTAGACATATTTATAGGACATGACTAACATTAAAAAATTACCCTAAACAATTGCAGATTCAAATGCTAAAGACAACAAAATCTTAAGGTGGGAGAAAAAACATAATATGACATGCTTGTTGGCTTTTGCTGGTACTATCCATATGATGACAAGTGCTGGTTGGTTGTCGTTTGGTGGTGAGTTGCCATGGTGTGACATATTGCTGCTGTGCCCATGAGACTGTGTTGGTTTGAAAGGCTGTTGAGTGGCTGGTGGGTTTTGTGGCGTGACACCTTGGCTTAACAAGGAGTCACCCTCTATTAGGGCCCCCTGTCTCATATCACCAAGATGTCATTAGAAAATACACCAGAGTTAGGTCTGTCAGTGCCGCACAGGCCCACTTGATTAGACAACGTGAAATGGAGGGATGGAAGCGTACTATCCAGATGATGACAAGTGCTGGTTGGTTGCCGTTTGGTGGTGAGTTGCTTTGTTGGTCATTTTGTCATGGAGTGAAAAAATTGCTTCTGTGCTGTGATCTCGCGCTGATTTGGAAGGCTGTTGATTGGCTGGTCGGTTTGAAACGTAACACAAATAACATGATCTATAAAAGTGAACACTAACAGATTGTAAACATGTGTGTGTGTGGGGGGGGGGGTTAGTGAGGGGGATAAAACCTTAACACTACCAACATAGAGAAGTCTTGTTATTTATGAAGCACATTTAAAAACACTTTGTTGACCAAAGTGCTGTACAGTAAAAACTAGACATATTTATAGGACATGACTAACATCTAAAAACGAATCCTACCTAATTTGCAGACTCGAATGTTTAAGAAAAAAGATCTTAAGGTCTTAAGGTGGGAAAAATACAGTCAGACACGCTGGTTTGTTGCCTTTTGCTGCTCCGTTTTTGGGTTGGTCCTTTGTCATGGCTTTGTGGATTGCTGGTTATAGCGTGACATCTTGGCTTAACAAGGAGTCACCCTCTATTAGGGCCCCCTGTCTCATATCACCAAGATGTCATTAGAAAATACACCAGAGTTAGGTCTGTCAGTGCCGCACACAAGGCCGGATTAACCATTAGGGCAACTGGGCACTTGCCCAGGGGCACATGACATCTAAGGGGCCCTGGACAATGTCAACTAAAATGTTATATCACGTTATGAACGCAGTCATAACTTTCCTTAATGTGAGTACTTTATTGCAACTCGTTCGATCAAAATATTATGTTAAATCACGTCAAAAACAGTGTTTGTGTAGTTTAGTAGCCAGTGCCGCCGCTCCCATAACGCGCACTACGCGCTGTGTGTAGGGCACCAACTCCTGAGAGGGCACCAAAAATTAGCCAACTGAAAAATCATCATAGTTAGAATACTTACTACTTATACTATAATGATTATATTATTTTAGTATAGAAATATTAGGCACGTATATTACAAAACAGGCAGAACAAGAGATATAGCGTATTTAAATGCTCAAAAAAAGTTACGCTGGTGCCCCCCCCCCCCCAAAAGAAACAACTAATACACACTCAATTTCCCAAGCTCGCTGTGGGTCCCCTTCCCTATCTAAGTGGCCTGACGAACTTTGACAGTAGGCTAGGTCAACTTTTCTTAAAAAGATAACAGGAGTCAGGGGAAGAAAAAAAGAAAGAAAGAGATTGCGAGATGGTGCCCGTGCATCACTTTCAGGTAAGCCCATGTTTAATCATTGTTAAATACGGGAAATGTGCTGCTAATTTAATGGTTAGCCTATGCATACACCTCAAACTAGCTGACGTTATTGCTAATGTTAGCACACTCAAATATGTTTTAACTTAGGTGCAAGCTAAATTGAGATGTTACTGTTAAACATTATCTATGCATTTTACAAGCAACTGACGCCAGCTAGCTGTTACTTTATTCTATGATGCTTTTATATTCGATTCATCAAATAGTTTTTAAATGAGTAATAAAGGTGGAGAGCTCCTTGGCTAAACCAGGCTAAGAAACGCAAGGTAGCTATACGTGGGGCTAAAAAATTAAGAGACAAAAAGACATCACCTTCTCTAGACAAGATTTTACCAATTGAAAAACGGCTTGTAAAATGTTTATTTTACATAAAGCTCAAAACTATTTTGCGCTCAAATGAAGGCCCCACATTAATTTTAGAAATCCGTAACTAGGGGGGGGGGGGGGGGGGCCTTGAGCCTTGTTGCCCAGGGCACAGAAAAATGTTAATCTGGCCCTGGCCGCACAGGCCCACTTGATCAGACAACGTGAAATGGAGGGTTGCAGACGTACTATCCATATGCTGACAAGTGCTGGTTGGTTGTCACTTGATGGTGAGTTGTCCTTTTTTATGGTGACAAATTGCTGCTGTGCTGTAATCTTGCGTTGATTTGGAAGGCTTGAACCGTTTTTAAATCCCGCTCAACGGTCAAGGTAGAACGTGAGATCCTGTGAATCCTCTGCTTGAACCGTTGGCTTTTAAATCCCGCTCAACAGTCAAGGTAGAACGTGAGAGCATGTGAATCCGTTGCTTGAACCGTTGGTATCCTGCGTTGGTTTGGAAGGCTGTGTGGACTTGCTGGTGTGTGGCGTGACATACTTACTTCTGCTGTGCCGATGGGATCCTGCGGTGGTTTGGAAGGCTGGAGATGCTGGTGGGGTTTTGTGGCGTGACATCTTGGCTTAACAAGGAGTCACCCTCTATTAGGGCCCCCTGTCTCATATCACCAAGATGTCATTAGAAAATACACCAGAGTTGAGTGGCTGGTCGGCTGTTGTGGCGTGACGTCTTATTGTCGTGTTGATGAGATCCTGTGTTGGAAGACTTTGGAGCCGCTGACTTTGTTTGGAGAGTCATGTTTTTTCTTTGCCCTAGATGTTAGACGTTAGAATACAATATACAGGATTATGATAGCTGTAGTAAATTTGCAATAATCCTGATTGGAGACAGTCTTGTGCTCTGGAGATGTAAACATGATCCAACAGTGTGTTCTTCTCAGTGGTGGCTTCTCTGACCAGTTGTGTATATCCTCTTGACTGAAGAAGGTTGGATATTGGCTTTTTTCCACTGGACAGTAAATCTTCGTTGAAATCTCCACAAAGTACGATAGGCTGGCAATCCATAACGTCTAAAGATTCCAAGAGGCTTTGCAGGTTTGAAAGGAAGTGGCCAATATTGTAATCCGGTGGTCTATACACAACAGCAATCAAAGCTTTGACAGGGGACTCCAGTTTGACGACCAAAAACTCCAAGTCAGTAACATTTTGAAGGTACTGCTTTTCACAGGCATGGTAATGGTTTCGGACATACATAGCGACACCACCTCCGCTTCTACTTGCAATGTGAGGATGGTTGGTGTAAGAGAGGTGTCTGTTGCGTTTGAACATGTTGTAGCCCTCCAGCTGTAGACTTTCAGCAACAAAAGATCCTGATAGATGAGTTTCGGTAAAACATAAAACGTCTCCCAAGTGTCAATTGGTGATGAGATTTGATATCGGCAACGTGAGCTGGCAATCCTTCCGTGTTGTGATGGATTATCGTCAATGTTTGCGCCTCGTTTGTGGTCTGTTGATACTTGATAAGTGGCATAGTGCTGTCCAACGATGCTCTTGTCATTGAGTCCAGAGATGCTGTGATTGCAGGATCACAAAATATCTTCTTCTCATCAAAGTCCGTCATTTTCAGTCCTTGCAGTGAAGTTGTTCTACTCAGAGCCACGTAGGCCATTCCGGGTTGGAAGACACGTTTTAATGAAACCACTGCGGATTGTGTTGTCATTCCTTGGACTTTGTGAATTGTACATGCAAAAGCCAGCCTGACTGGAAACTTCCTGCGAACCACTCCTTTTTGTTTCAGGTTTTCCTCTACCCTCTCTATGTACTATGTCTAAGTTTCCAGCATCACCTGATGAATTGTCCCGATACCTTTGTCCTGCATTTGGATTGTCCAGCACAAGTCCCAACGAGTTTATAGCCGTAGCACCATTCTCTGTCTGGGTGACTATTCTCGCAATCTTTCCAAATGTCCCGTTTACAAGCCCGTCTTCCACATCTATGTTTCTGGTGATCATGATTCGGGCACCTTCAGCTGTTTGTAGCATGTCAAGCAGATTGTCCTTTTGTCCTTTTAAAGGATGGCGTTGCTTCTTCATCACTCCAGTTTTAGGGTCTCTTCTATAGTCCTCTGCATCTATGTTGATGACGTTGGAATGGAGAACAGACACAGTTGCAGCATTATGTTTATCAACTTCTTTGTTGGTGGAAAAGATGTGTAGCACGTCATTAGGGCAGCGGGCGGCAGAGCTTTGTCATCATTGCTCAAGGCGTCCGTCTTCTGCTTCACTCTGATTCTATTCAAAAGCTCAGCGAATGCAACATCATCTCTCTGGCGCATAATGTCTGTGAGTGTGATCATTTCAAAGTAGTCTTTCCAGAAGTCATCTGTATCTTCTTCAAACACGCAGAGCGGTTTACTTCTTCCCAGTGGGGGGAGCTGATAAAAGTCTCCTACTGCCAGTACCGACATGCCACCAAACGGTTTCTTACTGCCTTTGATTTGCTGTAATCTCCAGTTGAACAAGGGCTTTGAAATCATTGACACCTCGTCAATGATGATGATCTCGGCATTTGACAGCTGGGCCCTCACTTCATCTATGAGATTTCCAAGTCCTTGGTACGGTGGCTTTAAGCATCGTGGCAACTTCAGGACATAATGCAAAGTGTTGCCTGAAATGTTGAAAGCAGCGGTTCCTGTAAATGCAGTCAGTAAAACGGTTGGCATGGATATGTCGGTTTCCTCGCATAGTCTAGGCAGTTTACTGAGTATTTGTGTTGCCTCAGCATGAACACACTTGATGAGGTGAGATTTTCCTGTGCCTGCGCCACCAGTGACAAAGTAAAAGAAAGGGTCAGGATTTAGGCCACGCACACGGTTAACGCACCACTCATGAACCAAGTAGAATGCGCCAGCTTGTGTCCGGTTAAGGTTTCGATACATTTTGCGAACAAAATCTGGGCACATTTGTGGGGCCTTTACAGTAAATGCAATCCCCCCAGTTTGCTTCTCACGTGTAAACTCCGGAACATCATCTTGTTCATTCTCATTAAGTGGTTCTGCTTGTTTTCATTCTTCTATACATTCCAACTTCTCCAACTCAGCTTCCGGAGCGAAGGTGTTCCAAGCATCTTCCACAGGGCCGTTCTGCATGTAGTCGTTTAAGACTTGTTCCACTATCTTACTGTGTTGTTCAAACTTCTGTTGGTTTATTTGAACAATTGCAGTCACTGCGCATATCTCGTGTGTTCCTGGTAATCTCACATGGGCATGTTTGTAAAACTCCTGGTGTGTGGGGAACATTTCCGTTTTCAGCGATGACTCTGACCGATGGGGGAGGTAGAGTTTGAGCAATCTTCCGTAGAAGTTATCAGGGTCCTTTTCTGAAAAGTGAGCATATCTGATGACTGCAGGCTTCCCTCTGGTGCGTTTCTGGATCATTCCCATGTTGTTTAATAGGCTGACACGCTTGCCGTCTTCCGTTTCCTTGTCGTAGACAATCCTGTAATGTGATGCAAAGTCTGCAAGACATGTTTTCTAACTCTGGCGTTTCAGGTCTGGCTCTGTATTTGTCGTGTATACCCGTCATCCACACATTCTCACTTTCCTCTGGTTTCTTCTGCAATGCGCAAAGTGGGAGACTCATTTTCAGTGCGTTGTCACTCGTTTGTAGAAATAAAACCTCACGTGAGCAAGACTTAATTTTCAGGCTGCACGTGCGGGCCACAGACTCCTGGGCGCTGACCTCTCTGTGTTTGGAATAAGCCTGAAGAACACCTTTCATTTCATCTCGTTCCGTCTGATTTTCTGGGCTCATGTCTTTGACTATCATTTTGAGATAGTCACTCATCTCACGCTCTGGCTTGGATATGTAGGAGAGCATGTACATGATGCAACCATACTCATCAAGAATGTACTGGATGTCCATGTTTGCGTTCCATGCCATTAGCAAATTTGGATTGTAGTTGTTCACCCAGCAGTCCTTGACATCACGCTTCATTAAAATGACGCTTGCGGAGGTCAAAGACTCAACATACGTGTCGTACTCATCAAATGTCATATTACACTGCGCCAATAGCTGTGACATGTCTTCAACCTGTGCTTTTGGGTCGTTTAGCAAGTCTCAGACCGGTTTCAGTTTGTTCTTGGCTGCTTGTGGTGCCATTGTATGTTCTTGGGGTGGTCCTTCCTCTTCTTGTGGCATAGGGTAAGTTACGCACGTTTTTTTATAGGTGGTTTTGGAAATCCAAATCTGCATATTTTCTTACCTTTCCTGCATGAGTTGGAATGACTTCTGCTGTGCATTTGAACATCCGTGACATATCTGTGAAGTAAGGGTTGTTTGTCTTCATCAGGCAGCTGGCATGAAATGTAGCGATCCACAAAGTCACATACCTCGTCATCCCGGTCTTCTCTGACGATAGGAGCTCCTGCTACCCAACAGAGACAATGTATATGGGGGCTTCCTCTCGCCTGAAATTCTACCCGGTAAAAGTAATCGATAACTTCACCGATTGGCTGCGCAGGACCCAACAGCAACTGTCTCATCAGAGCATCAACCCTCTTGTCAAACATGCGCATGGTGGTTACAGGGTTACTTCTGAGAATGTCACATTTCTCAGCCCAGTCTAGCTCAGAAAAATCCACCCGTTGACCTTGTTGTGCTTTGATGGCTGTGA
Source organism: Thaleichthys pacificus (assembly GCA_023658055.1). Taxonomy (NCBI): domain Eukaryota; kingdom Metazoa; phylum Chordata; class Actinopteri; order Osmeriformes; family Osmeridae; genus Thaleichthys; species Thaleichthys pacificus. The sequence continues at coordinate 12,370,317 of CM042874.1, read as the reverse complement.
TTACCTCTGGCCATCTGAATTCTGCAGCAGAGAAGGTCAGGAAGAAAGTTGGCTTTCCTAATTGTCTGACCATGGCTAGCAAATCCTTCAGAGTTCGATCCCAGTAAGCTGGAGTCCCTCTCAGTGGTTGCATGAATCTTGTAGCATCTCTGTTTCTCACCAACCTCTCAACCTCACGTTTGTCCTGTAGCAACTTGTTTGATATTTTCCGTCCGTCCTTGGTCTTGGATTTTCCTTAACTGAATTGACATGCTGCTTTTTGCCAGGTGAGTCTCTGTGACAAACTGTGCAAAAAACAGGTAGCTTTGGTCTCTTCTCAAAACGAGTGTCAACACAGAAAAGCCTTGCATTGAAATACATGCTCGGGGATAGTTTGACTTGTCTTGTCTCGTCTAATGTATTCCTTCCTGTAGGGAACTGAACAGGGAAAGCCATTGCCTCAAGCCTTGGGACTTGGGAAAAGCTAACAGGCGTGTTTCCTTGTGCTGGGGCGATGCTGAAAATCCCATCCCCGTAGGTCAGTGTTTCTTCTCCAAGGTCAGGTGGCTGTAAACAACTGTCCAAGCCAACTCCAGGTCTTAGTGCAGCTTTCTCAGTCTCTGCATTGGGAGGTTGTTGGTCATGGTCTTCCTGTTGCTCATAAGCAGGCTGTAAAGCTGCAGACTTTACCTCTGATAGATCAGCACTTTCTATGCGATTAAGTACCTCCATCGTTTCATCGTTTCATCATCGCTATCAAGGTCCATCCGATCATCATCATCCGTTTTCTCATCAGCTCTGATTGTAATGTTTCTGTAGTCAGGGTGTGTGTCAATGAGCTTTGATAGTCCTGCTACTACATTTCTCATGTTTACAGTGTGAAACAGCTAGTGGCCTTTGTAAACCAGACGTCTTTTCAGCTTCACTCTGTATAACTGGGATGAGTTGCATGGTCTTGGTAAAGTATTTACCGTTGTTTCCACCTCGGATGGCACACACACCACAGCCCCATGTATAGCTGCTTGTCGACCTTTAGGAAGTGTGACAATCTTGGCAAATGTCCTTTGACATGCCTTGTGTGGATGGTGCATTGAATGACTGCAGATAATGTTTGTTGGGTGGGAATCCAGTTTGTGTTACATCTTTGGTCTGTGTCACACTGTAAAAAATAGAAATGAGCTCTATCCAGTTTATATGATTTCCTGAATCATTACCATGAACAAATGTAATGACTATACAAGAATAAAGAAAAGCACATAACACCAACAGTTTGACTCACAGATGTAACCAAACATGCATTTGTGAGTAAACTGAACTTGGAATCTGTAGGTCCCAAGCTGTGACGCCTAATGATTGACACACACGGGGTTTCCCATAGACATTTGAAGGGGTTCGTTGGACGTTGTCAACGCACAACGGTCTTCAATCAGCAAGACTCACTTTAATTGAAGACATCGTGGCGTTTGAGCTTGGAAATGTAAGTAACTTCGATTTTTGATATTGCATTCTAGTTATCAGGTGATTTTGAATAACCTTGTTAGGTTTCATGAAATACATCTCAACTGAAGTGTTTTTATGTTAGAAACTGCTTTTGCTAAGTCAGTTAGCTAGACTACAGTAGTGCTAGCATCTCAATGACGGTTGGGCTTTATCCAAATAATGTACAGTTATTAAACAAATGTGTTCAAAGGTTTCAGCCATGCAACCAACTACATAATTTATTGGTTCACTTAATTTCTGAATATCGTAGTGTCACAACTCTCCAATTTTTGTTTAATGCAACACAAATCGGTGTTAAGCTAGGCTAGTTGCACACGTGTCTTTTTTTGTTGACTAGCCTAGTCAAGGCTAGATTAGCCTGCTGTTCGATTAATACATTTACATCTATTCATTTAGCAGACGCTTTTATCCAAAGCGACTTTCAAGCGAGAGTTTACAAAGTGCATAGGCCACTAATACTTTTCTATTAGATGTAGGTGCCCAATGTGTTCTCATTATCCATACAACATGCCCAATTTACGCAGTTTAATGGCCCATAGATAGGCTACACACTATCCAGTGGTATTGACACCGTTTCTCGTGTTCGCCTTAGCACTAAACAGGCATCATGCACTTAGCACGTGATCAGACCACCAGCTCTGTCCTTGAAGTTGTAGGTCGTAGCACACTGAGTTAAATGTATTTGTTTGAATGAGCACACAAGCATCAGCATAATTAATGCAAACAGACTATTCTCTATTGTGTTGTCCATATATATATATATATAATTAAAATGTCATGTTTATGTTTCAGGTGTGAGGATTGAATCTCCATGCAGTGCAAGATTTGTCGTTTTTCTGCTGACCAAGACGGCCTTGTCAGACATCACCAACTTTGCCACAAGAGACGTCACCATTGGCCGTGTGTCTACTCTGACTGTGTGTGCGTCTTCAAAACTCAAGGTGCTCTAAAGTCACATCTTTCCAGAAATCATCGTAAAGCTGCACCTATTGGTCAAGAGTCTTTTACGTTTAGATGTGAATGTTGCGATTTTCAAGAAATATGTTCTCACAAGGATTTTTTTAAACATCTAGGAAATCACCTTAAAATTCAAGAAACTATTCAATGTCCGTTTCGAGGTTGTGAGTTCAAAACAAACACATACTCAACATTCAGCTCACATAAAAGTAGAAAGCACAAACAATATACAGTGAAAGATTTTAGGACAGTCATTCAACCTGTATGCGCTGAAGTTGGCATTGCTGATAAAAGTGTAGCTTCAACTTCATTTCAAGATGACTCAAGTTTTGTGTTTGAGGAAGATAGAGTAGATCATCTGGATTTTGAACAAGTTGAACACAAAGTTGCATGTCTTTTCCTCTCTATGCAGACGGTTCTACATGTCACACGTAGTGCAATTCAAAAAATAGTTGAGGAAATCCGTGATATATTCCTATGCTCAAAATTTCTTGCTTTCCGGTCAGTTGCAGAAGTTCTGGAAAAGAACAACATTTCAACAGAAAACAATCTAGTTCAGGATATTGTTGATTCTGTATTTACATCCAGTCCATTAGTGACTGGGACATCTGTAAAAGGCTGTCTTTCTACTGACTACAGAAGGATCTGTTATTTTAAGCAACATTTTTCTTTGATCGAGCCAGTGGAGTACCTGTATAGGCAAGGTACAAACACTTTTGTCTATGTACCATTGCCATTAGGGCTTGAAAGCCTGTTGAGATGTCCTGATTTTTTAAGGGCATTAGTTTTCAGACAAGAACGCTTTGCTGGTGTTTATAGGTCTTTCCAGGATGGCCAGTACTTTAGGCAGAGTAGAGGTAGCACTGATGGAGGTGTAGAAATCAGTATAGCCCTGTACATTGATGAGTTTGAGGTCGCCAATCCTTTGGGAACTTCGCGGAATATCCACAAGATAGTTGGAGTGTATTGGGTCATCCTAAATTTACCTGCAACGTTTAGGGGCGGTCTGACAGTCATTCAGTTGGCTGCATTAGGAAATAGTCATGATGTGAAAGAATTTGGTTATGAGAGGTTCTTAGAGCCACTCATTAAGGATCTAAAGCTTATTGAGGAAAATGGAATTCATGTTGATGCTTTAAAGACCTCTGTTGGAGTACAACTATTCTGTGTGTGTGCAGATAATCTTGGAGCGCATAGTCTAGCGGGGTTCCAAGAAAGTTTCATTGTAGACAAATGTTGTCGTTTTTGTTTGATTAGTCGTGGTGAAATAGGGACTCCCAGACCAAGAGAATTCCTTTTGAGAACTGTCAATCAGCATGATAAGTTTGTGGATGAGCTCAAACAAAACCCAACTCTGAAGAGTGTAAATGGGGTGAAACGTGATTGTGTTCTAAGTAAGCACCTGACTTCATTCCATCCTGTGACAGGATTCCCCCCGGATATATTGCACGATTTTTTTGAAGGGGTTATTCCAGTAGAATTGGCATTGTGCCTTTCAGATCTAATTTCTAAAGGATACTTCACACTGGCCAAGCTCAATCATATCATCAGGTCATTTCCGTACAAGCACTCAGATAAAGTCAACAAACCTAAGGTTGTTAGGAAAGCAGCCATTAAAAAGGGTTCCATTGGGGGAAATGGCCATGAGAATTGGGCATTCTTGAGACTGCTTCCCCTCATGGTGGGTGGTTATGTTGCAGAGAATGATCCATCATGGGAGATATTGATGGATCTAAAAGAGATTGTCCAAATTGTTGTATCTGACAAATTTACAGAGGAAACATTATGCTACCTCTCATTCAAACTCAAAGATCACCACTTACTTCTCAGAGACACATTTCCTAATTTTTCCTTAAAACCAAAACATCATTTTATTTTGCATTATCCACACCTTATTCGCTGTTTTGGTCCCTTAGTGGATCTGTGGACCATGAGGTTCGAGTCCAAACACAGTGTGTTCAAAAGAATTGCACGTGATTTGCATAATACAAAGAATCTGGTGCTCTCTTTAGGTACAAAGCATCAGCAGTTTATGGCATACTACTTAGATGGACAAAGTCTCTTTCAGTCTGACCTTTACATTGAGAAAATTAGCACTGTTCAGATTGGATCTTTGAACAGTTCACAGAAATCTGCTGTGTCAAGAAAATATCCCTACAGTAACACAGTCTGTCTCACTCGCAAAGTGCAGCTGTTTGGAACGGAATATGCTGAAGGTATGGTTGTCTCAGCAGGGCAGTGCTATGGCCAACCAGAGTTTTTCATGATTGTGAGCATTATAGCCAATGCTGACAAGGTATCATTCTTGTCAAAAAAGCTCACAGCATGGTACTTTGAACATTATAGGTCTTTTCAAGTTGAATACAGTGACTATAGTGAAGTGGTTATTGTTGAAATCGATGACCTGAATCATTACTATCCCTTGGCAGTCTGTTCCGTCGGAGGAAAGCTCTGGATGACCCCTAGGACACACTTAAGTTAAGAGAAAATGGTGAGTGGTATTTACATTGCTTGAATGTTAAAAGTTAAAAAGATATTATGATAACTTTCTTTACTAACCTGAGCAACTCTTTTCCGCAGGCACTGCTACTTCGTGTTATTGTATCTGCTAATGAGGCACGACGTGTCAAACTTACCGAAGAGCCACAGTCTGTAGATGCACTGGTTGACTTCTTAAAAGAAAAACTACAGCTGCAAGGAGACTTTTCGTTACAATTTGAGGACACTGACTTTGAGAATGCGCTGTGTGATTTATCAGCTATAGCTGAACTACCAAGGGATCGTGCAATCCTGCACATAAAGTGGAAAGTGCCTACCATTACTTTAAGTGTTATAGAACCTAATGAATGTGACGTTCAGTCTCTTGGATCTATATCGTCTCTGGACACGGCAAGTTTAGGATCTCCGGGGGGGCCTTCATCTGGCTTTTCACCTGTCTTTTCGCCTTGCCCTTCACCTAGCCCTTCTACCAACCCTTCACCTAGCCAATCACCCTCAACTTCTGGGAACATGCGCAGTGCTTCAGTGTGGCCATCTCCATTTCCTATTCCTCCTCTGTCTCATGACGTTGAACTGAGGTTGAAAAAGGCCAATGAGGAATATGCAAAAACCAAAAAAGGCATAGGTGAGGTGCCCAGGGACATGTCGATTGATATTCTGAACAAAATTACTCAAGCAAGTTTTAGTATAAGGGCTTATCCTGAGCCTCATGAGGTTGAATCAATTGCTGTTGCATTGATTTCAAAGTACCCTTGCCTGAAGGAGGATGATGGGAAGGGTTATGGCGGATGGCTTGTCTCCATCAAGAACAAGTTCAACAATTACAGAGCAAAGCTGCGGGATGCTGGTTGCACTGAGGTTCTTCTGAATAGCAAACGAAGGGGAGATGGAGAGACAACCCAGTTCGTCTTGAAGAGGCCTAAACGTGGTGAAATCAACCATTGTCCAGACCATCCAAATGACCAAGATGAAGCCTCACTGGAGGAACAGAGACAGCTTCTAGTGGAGGCATCCAAGAAGGCAAGAGTGGATGAGTCTCTCATCAAAGCGAAAATGGATGTGACCTTCTCAATAAGGCGAAAGGAAGTTGTCGACAAACAGCCCATGGTGGCAGAGTTGAAAGATAGATGGCCCACTTTGTTCTTTAAAGACCAGGTAGGAGTGGCTGTACATGCTTTAAAAAAATATAATGGCTATATAATTTTTTTTTACAGGTTACAAATTCTCCCAATTTACTTACTATTCCTCTGTACATTTTTGTTTTTTCCTGCATTTTACAGATTTGTGAGGAGTTTTTCCGAATTACAAATAAAGATTTACTTGGAACATTCAGACCTGCAGTAGAAAAGTATGCGCCCCTACTGCTGAGTTTGTACCGCACCCGAAAAAAAGACTTTGGCAAGGACCTCCAGGAGATACTGAGAAAGCTTGATGATGAGGTGGGTGCACAGTACACTACAGTACCAAACAATACTATTGCCCAGTGTGATGACATTTAATCTGTTTAATTACAACTAGTCTTGCTGTTATTAGAGCTATCTTTCTATTTTTTTTCTTTGAGACCACCGACATCGTCAGACACCGTAAGGAAGCAGCCATGAAAGGACTTCCTGTGTTCCTACGTGAAGATCCTAATTTACTTTTCAAGCAGTGTCTTGTAAGTATTAATGGTCATTAATAGAACTTTGATTTTACAAGCATAGATATACAATTGTAAAATGTAGATACTGTAATTGAAGTTAAACATTTGATAATTGAAAAGTTAAAAATCGGACAGTTTATTTCTGTTTCGCCCTTGGACTGCTTGAGTTAATCGCCTGTCTTATAAAAAAGCTTTTGACAGGGGTTTCAGATAATCCCATGAGGAAGATGCTGCTTTGATATACAGGTTGTTGTCGGCAGATGTTAGCAAAAGCAGCAGCAAATTTGATGATGGAGGTGTGATTGCTGCTCTGCAGGGGGTTCATCATATAGCCCTGGGGAGCACTTGTGCTGAGGGATAGTGGATGTCACATTTCCTACTCTAACCTGTGATCGTTTGGTTAGGAAGCTGGTTATCCAATTGTATAGTGAGGTGTTGAATCCCAGAGCCTTGTTCTTTGTGACTAGAGTGAGGAGCCAACGTCATTCATATCCCTGTTGTCTGAGGTAATTGCATAGTGTCCATAGGAAAAATAATTGGAAAATTTGACACAACATGGATAAAGTTATGGACAGAGAAGTAAAGCTGACCAAATGGGGCACAGAAAGGGAAGGTTCTTTACCCCATTAAGTCAGCTTTACCTCCCTCTTTATAACTCGGTTTAGGTTGTGCCAAATTCTTTCATTATTTTTCCCATGGACAGCACCATATAGGCTTGAACTACGGGGCTATGGATCAGTATACACCGGAATTGTCCTTCAAGAACAAAGATAAAATGACAGACGACTTCATATTGGACATGACAACCTAATTTGAGATGTAGAGGGGATGCCTGGCTCCCTACAAGACATGTAGTGTGTGTTTGTGTGATATGACATGAGTTTGAATTGAAAATCATATTTCTTTATGTCCTCAAACAGGAAACTGATCCAGATGACATGGCTGCCAAGGGAGTCACCGTGGGAATCCTGTATGTCCTTGAGGACTGTGTGGCTGAAGCCTCATCCCCCAAGATCCAAAACATTGCACTAATATTAGAGGAATCTATCGTAGTTAAGGACCTTCCGGATACTCCCTCTGCTTTGGCCTACCTTCTCGGCCTCCTTTATGCACTCAACATTTCCTATCCGGAGGGCCTTAAGTACACCTTGGAAACACTTCAAAAGCTTTTCATGGAGATTGGCCCCAAATGCTCAAACCGTGTCTTGTCTCTGAAGAAAAAGCTTTGTCTTTGGAAATGAAGAAACTCGAGTCAGCTCTGACCATAGATATATATATGAAGGCTAGATGTCTCGTCCGTGTTGCCGGCCAACGGAGTCGAACGTCCGCACATGGCGGCCATCTTGCTACAGTCAACTCGCTCACCCAGAACATTGTGTTGGTGCTACATGGACTTTTTAAATGACCATAACTTGCTCAATTTTCAACTGATTTTTAAACGGTTGGGTTTGTCATCAACGTCAGAGATGTAGTTATGCCACTGCGTACTTCTCTTCTATAACAAAAACAAAAACATAATTATTCATAAGTATGCAGTGGCATAACTACATCTCTGATGTTGATAAGAGCGTCTGCTAAAAAATGACTAAATGATAACAAACCCAACCGTTTAAAAATCGGTTGAAAATTGAGCAAGTTATGGTTATTTAAAAAGTACATGTAGCACCAACACAATGTTATGGGTGAGCGAGTTGACTGTAGCAAGATGGCCGCCATGTGCGTACGTTCGACTCCATTGGCCGGCAACGCGGACGACACATCTAGCCTTTATATATAGATATATATCTATATCTATATATCTATGGCTCTGACTAGTTAAGAACTACTGTCATCTCTAATTGCTGGTTAATAGCTCTCTATATTACTCTTAACGGCAGATGGCCTGGCTGTTACGTGCCAAGAAAAGTACATTTCCTCTTCGCCACGGCGAGGAAACTGAGTTCATGTTGGGCAAACAGCTCTTTAAGAACAAAGAATTGGCACTGCGTTGCTGATGTTGTAGTTGATGTTCGTGGCAGCCAACAGCAAACACATATTTGGAGTTATCCTTTGTTGTTGAAATTATGAGGTGAAAGGTCAAATTATTTCATGTTATGTAGTCCTTGGCTTGCCTATGCGAATGTAAAAAAAATCTGATGTTTTGAAAAAGGTGTGAAGAGATACCTGGTGTTACTGGGACACTCACCGCCAGACACTGCAGGATAGGAACTCTGAAGTGGCTCCTGTTTTCTTTTTATTTGGTTTTATTTGAGAATAATGTGCATTGTGCCACTGATTTTTTTCTTTTTTTTTTTACATATATATATATATATATATATCTTTATATTCTATTGATATTGTTATATATTTTATTTGAAATATTCAGTCAAAGTAAAGAATAAATGTATCTTAAAGATTGCATTTGTGTATGTGTATTTGCTTTGGTAATAGCTGTAGCTTAATGCAGGTTAAATGGGAAAAGTGGGTTTAGTCAACAGTCAGAATTTTGTACTAAGTTGAGCTAAAAACTAAGTAAAGACAACAGTATTTTTGTAGTTGGGGCAATCACGTTACTGTTAACTCAACAAACAATCTTACATTGGCAGAATGATGAATTTTAAGTTGTGCCCATTGGTAGAACGAACAATTATTCGTAAAGACAACAGTATTTTTGTAGTTGGGGCAATCACGTTACTGTTAACTCAACAAACAATTTACATTGGCAGAATTATGAATTTTAAGTTGTGCCCATTGGTAGAACGAACAATTGTTCGTAAAGACAACAGCATTTTTGTAGTTTGGCCAACGCATAAAACCTTGTTGGGAAAACACGAAAATTTGAATGCATAAGGTTGCCATTGAATTTTACGTTTTCGCAAGCTTTTATTTTTTACAGTGACCTTCTCCACATGCTTTTCACTTTGTGGCTTTTCAGATTGCACTGATAGGTATGGCGAACCACCGGATGTCTTGGACGTTGAAAGATGTCTTGCATCTTGAAATGCGACTGGCATGAAGTCATACTGTAGTCCATCAATAGGGCCTCTGCAATCTGTCAGTAGCAATTCATACAAAGTATGAATCCTTGCAACCAGCTCATTCAAATGTGTGAAAGTAAGCATAACCGCGTTTCCATTTCTGTCAGGTAGGCCATCTGCATTTCGACAATGAGAATCAAACAGTCCATATCTTCCAGACTTGTCTCTAAACACAGCAATGCAATATGGTGATATGATAAGGAGGGCATGTGTAACACCCGCAGAGAGACACTGAAGTCTTGTGGAGAGATCAAGAAACCAAGCCTGGTTGTCAATGTCTGCCCTGGTTCTAACACGTCCCATCTCCAACGGAGATTTAAGTACATTGTACTCATGTTGGTCAGTGTTGATTCTGTGTGGTCAAGTGTTGGCTTTTATATTTTTTCCCTCGCTTTAGCTGTTTTATAGTTTTGTCATACAAGCTGTTTCCCGTGTCCAGTATCTTGTCAAGATCAGCCTTCCTCAGGTCTTCAACCTCATTGTGATATGCCAAAAATGTCAGAACCATGCATGTACACTGCTTGTTCCTTGACTTTACATAGCCAATACGACCCTGATGAGTTGACGCCTGCACTGATATCTGCCTTTGTAGGATGCATTGTTCTTGAATATTGTCATTTTCAGAAGTGGCAATCACACTTCCATTGTGCTCTTGAACAGTAAACTGAGCTGTGCATGAGGACGACACCACAGGTTGACTACACACTTGTTCACAGTCACTGTCGCTTCTGTGTGGCTCTGCACTCTGTAAGCGTGGGTCTGAAAGGTCCAATCTAGACCAGCGCAGCTTTACAGCCTGAGATTTATTTCCCTTACGTGGCATGACTGTATTGACACTGCTGAAATGGCTGAAATTCTGATTAATGTGTAATAGTAATTACAAACCTGTAAGCTTTGCTGGGATGAAAAAGTGAAGTAGAATCTGAAGATCTTACAGAGTACAGAGTAAAAAAGCTAGTTTACATACCTCAAACGCTGGCTACTGTAGCCTATACTTATTACCAACCTTTAACCAGAAGCAGTCCGAACTGTAGAGAAAAGAACCTTGGAGATGTTGCACAGATCTGGAATGCCTAGAAAATAAAAACTATTTCAAACTTTTGTGTTATTGGAATGTAATTTATGACTTTATGTGATACCTTGAAGTATATGGCATGTAAATATACTGTGTCTTATGAGGGTCGATTCAGTGGGACTTAACAGTGTTTCCCACCAAGGCCATAGCCATGGAGTCAACATTGGGGGGGACAAATTAAATTTGTTAGGATGATTTCGGACAGCGTGCGTGGTTGCCTGTCGTAGCGTAGAACATTTATATTTTTATATCAATATATTGGGGGGGACATTTTGACCAGATTTGAATATTGGGTGGGATGTGTCCCCCCCAATATGTATTATGATTACGGCCTTGCCCACACATACCGGTAGACTAATTTGTGGCGGTGCGCCACAGAATCAACACTGGCTGCCACATATTGCGTTTTTGTTGTTTTTATACAATATTTAGGTTAAAACACGCAGCGTATTCGTTCAGCTGCATTTCCTTTCCCTGGTCTCCCTCCGTCTCTCTGTCACTCATGCGTCTTTCTCACATATGCACACATTTACAACGTCGTCAGCACACGTTAGCAACGATGCATACCTACGCCGTTCTAGTAAGACCGACAGCTATATCAGCGAGCCTTCAGCATTTGTGCCGTAGTTAAAGGCCTAGGAAAGTTGAGGCTACTAGTTAAGGGAACATGTCTTAATCGAAGGTTCCCCTTCGTTCTTTTGGTGAGAAGTCAGGAGCTAGCTACTTACCTGGCGTCATGGAGCCGACATTATTTGTTTGTTGTTGTTGATTTTGTAAAAGGTGTGAATCATTTTGGATTCATATTTAATATAATAAAGTTCTGTGTAACGAATTATTAACAAAGGAATTTGTTTGTGTATTATATTACTGTTAAACGTTGTCCCTTACAGGAGTACTACAAGTACAGTTATAGGGAAAATAAAGATTTACCTTCACAATGTCACTGGGCAACAGTGCTCAGGATGGCCTTCTGGAGATGCAGAGCACAGATCAGGAACTATTCGAAATAAATAAAAACATAATTTGCACAGAGACCCAAAAATGCAATGAAAAGTCATGAGAACGTTTTATGACCAGGTATTCCGAAAATACATTTAAGATGGCCAACCACGCTCAACACGACAACGGCCAGAATTCTTACTGTAGCATACTGGCTAGAATTGCCATAAGTGCTGGATAACTTTAATATTTCAGTCTTGACATGAAATTCAGTTAATATTCGTTTTTCTATTCAACTACTGTACTGATAAACCAATTAAATCAAATAATTTGTATTCGCAAGCAAATTACCAGAAGCACCGAGACCGCAAATTGTTTCTTTGACAACCACTCGAAATATTTACAATATAAATTCTGTGCAATCAATATTAGAATGTATGGCCGAAATAGGTCTCTGTGATATTTGATTTCCCTTTAATGTCATTTATATACACTATTTCATTGAAAATACACTTATGAGAAAAGTCAGTTAGCAGTTTATTGCACATTTCAAAACGGCCATTCTGGTGATCACTACTAAACTCACGGCAAACTATAAATGTAGCTATTGTTCTTGCATTTTAACTGTTCCTTTACTAGCTAAATATTTAAAAAGCCCAACTAGCCTGAGGTTAACTGCTGGCTCCAGATATAAGCGAACAATGCAAACTGTGGCAAATTAGTTAGCTAGAGCTAGCTCGCTCTAACTAGAAAAACGGCTCTGGTCTGGTTTCATTCGGTTTGCACTGTTACCGATCATAATGCTAGCTAGCGCTACCCAGTTACATTTTCCTGTCAGATTTGTTGACGCTAGAATACATATATATTTTATTGTCTAACCTCTGTGACTGAGCACTGACGATTGAAAAGCAAATACTTGGCAAAATATGTCACTATATCAATAGCAACAATGCTAGCTAGCATTACTGTACCCAATTACATTTTCCTGTCAGATCTTTTGTCGCTAGAATATATATATTTTAATGTCTTACCTCTGTGAGTGACTATTGAAAAGCAAATAGTTGGCAAAATATCAGTAGCACTGAAGATCAGGAACGTGAATATAAAAGCGTTGGGGAAATCTCAATTGACAAGCCGTTTGATTTCATCAAAGTTTACAATGCAGGTAGCGTAGCTCGAAAGCCAAGTGACCGGATTGCTTGTTATACCTCAGTATATACCATGGTCATGGTGAATACTCGATTCTTATTGGCTGCAGGGGTGTCCGTATAATCAGGTGATAATGAACACCGACTAAGTAATTCCGGTTTCAGTAACACTGTCTGTTCACCGTTCTAAATTATCTACTGGACACGCTCGCAATGTAGCCTACAATGTACATGATGCTGCTTTTAATTACACAATGTAAAGATGGTACAACATGGAAGGTGAAAGAAATATGCTGCTCCATCTCTATAATTTATTTACCAGTTTAGTTAGTGTACTTCAGGTACACGTAGTATCACTTAAAAGGCAGAGAGACGGTTTACCAAACATAGAGCGGCGATTCTGGTTGAGACCTGGCTGAACAGCTAGCTGGTGGGACAATTTTACAACACCAAATAGTATTGCCCGATGAGTATGTAAACAGAGCAGCATGGCGGGAGGGGCAGGAGTGGCGTAACCATGACAACGATTGTCATGTACCCGTGTTAGTGTGGACGGCAAACATTTGGAAAACAATATGAAAACGCTAGTGTGTGGACGGAGAGCGTTTTCGAATACGCGTATTTGTATTAACCCGGGCTAGTGTGGACAGGGCCTAAGCGGTGGAAGGCAAAACTGACATTTTTGGTCTGTCCACCCTACCGAAAGTAGATCTAATATCAGCGTACACATTTCACAATTGTGTTTCATGTTTACTTGTTATGTAATGTCAAAATAAATCGAAAAACAAACATTTATTTGTGAGGAATGTTTATTTCATAGACCTTGTAGTATGTGTTGCCCGAGCAACAGAGGCTAATGTCATGATGCTAATGCTTCAGTGAAATAGTAGACTACCGTTTCCGAAAGTAGATGTGGGCCTACTTCCTTAATAATATCAGCTAATATTGTACATTACATTTCACAATTGTGTTTCACATCACAAAGTAAAATGAGTAAATAGTTATCACCCTGGCCTCTTTGCTTGTGGCGTTTCTGCAGCTCCCTTGCAGTAAAGCAGTTAGCCTAGCTATCTCCCAGAAGTTAACAAGCTACTAAACTAATGTTCTGCTTGAGGTAGTCACGCGATATTTCGTGACGTTTCGGTTTTCGTGATAGTTAGTGACGTCAGTAGCGTCAGTGACTGTGGCTAGCAAGTTAGCCACTGTTAGCTTCACTTTTGCCACAAAAACTTAATGAAAACCTAAACCGTGCAACGGAACATAAATCCCAATAGAACCAACGCAATCGTGACCAAGATGAACCTTTTGACATCGACGTTGTCTATGTAGTCCAAATATTGACTGGGCTTTAAGGGCGTGAAAATAAACAAAAATAATAATAATAATAATAAATATATATGTGAGAGAACAAAGGTTGTGCTCTTGCCGAAGGCAAGCACACCAAATAACAGAAATCAGTGGTCATTGTGTTTTCTTAAAAATTTTGATTTTATGTTTTAAAAAGTAATTAGTTGTATTTGTACAGACACAAAAGTAATTTCTTGTAAATCCCAGTGCTGGGAATAACCAGCAGAAAAGGATGCACCCATGCTTCCCCTGGCAGGACAGAAATATCTATTTGGTCCAATGCTCCTTTAATGACTTCCATATTACAAAAACTTTGTTGTTTTTAAACAGACAATGTTTTGTTAATTACTGTGTTAAACCCTTGTGTTATCTTCGGGTCATTCTGACCCATCAGTCATTGTGACCCACCGTCGTATTGTGACAACTTTACCGCATACAAAAACAAAGTGAAGCATTTTCTTTTAACTGTCGGGCTGTCCCAGACCCCCCACATCGCGAAGGTTAAAAGAAAATGCTTTTTATTTGTTTTTGTATTGGGTAAAATTGGGTAAACACAACGAACCATCGTTGTGTTTGCCTTTGGGTCATGTGACCCGAAGGCAGCACAAGGGTTAACATGTAATGTAGAACTCTAAAACAAAAAAAATGTGGATTTGCCAACATAATAGTTTCAACTGCCTTTCTATGTGTCTGACACATTAAACCTTCATGAACTTCAGGGTACAGGATGAGAGTTCTCTGGGGCTCTTGACTTCTGGATCTCTTCCAGACAAACCGACTGCTGCTACTGTAACATAGTTATTTGGGTCCAGTTAAATTCCACTAAATTGGCAGAACTACGCCATCTGCTGCTCAAATGTATACCTGCTCAGTAGCTGTAGCGCAGCATTTAATTCCTCATAACATCGGAGGATTTTAAGAAGGTAACGTGGTGAATGCTCGTGGACAATATAAATGTAAAATAATGTTTAACGTATTTAAAAGTTGACTCAGTTGTTTAGTTAAAAATGATAATTGCTCGAAGTCCATTTAGCAGTGTTTATATTTTGTTACCAAGTGTTAATCAAGGTTTAACCACTCGAAAGTACATATATTCTGTATGCTAACTAGCATCTGCATGTGCCGTCTTTCCAGGCGGAGCATGCCTGCTGTTAACCGTGTCCATTCATTCACACATTGTTGTCTATTGTGAATGCAGGTATGTTATCGTTGTAGTCAGTGGTGACATGTTTTGTTTTAAGACATTTACTAAAAAAAGATGGATTGTAACAAATCAGTAGACTTAAGATATAACATCGGAGGATTTTAAGAAGGCGGAGCATGCCTGCTGTTAACCGTGTCCATTCATTCACACATTGTTGTCTATTGTGAATGCAGTAAAACTGGATGTTTACAACCGGCTGGCTCCGAGTGGTAGAAGACATCTTACATAGGTCACACTACCATGCACGTTATCCTCCTTGGAGATAGAGAACATACATCGTTGAGACATGTTGGAGGTGCATTTTAGTGCTGTCAAAGGATTAAAATATTTTATGGCGATTAATCACATTAATGTCGTAGTTAACTCGCGCAATGAATCGCACATTTTTATCTATTCTAAATGCCTCTTGATTTCTTTTTGTCCCATTATTTTTTCTCATTTTAATGCTCTTATCAACATGGAAAAGTGGATCGGATTTCTTAGTGCAAATGTCTTTTTTATTTTTTTAAACAACATTGCAATCGCCTGGCTTTGACGAGGGGGGCAGAGAATTCGCATCAGCTGTGTGCTTGCCTTTGGGTGCCTTTGTGATCAAACAAGAAAGTTTGATCACATAACATCTACTCTTGTCTCTCTACACTGGCTCCCTATCCAAGCAAGAGCTGACTTCAAAGTTCTACTACTAACCTACAAATCTCTGCATGGATTGGCTCCACTGTACCTCTCCGGTCTCCTTGCACCCTATTGCCCGGCAAGGACACTTAGATCTCAAGATGCCGGCTATCTGGTGGTTCCCAAAATTAAGAAAAAAACAGCTGGAGGTAGGGCGTTCTCATATAGAGCACCTCTTCTCTGGAACAAATTACCTGTCTCAATCAAGGAGTCTGATACTGTTTCGACATTTAAAATTAGGTTAAAAACGTTCCTGTTTAGTCAATTCTACGATTGCTAAAGGTAAGTATGTTGGTTGGAGACAACGGGGGACGGGTTGTTTTCATCCTTATTCGTATAAGTATAACTAATTTTAGAGTTCTCTCTCCTGGAACAGATTTCATGTTCCAACCGAGGGGGGCTGTCGCTGTCTTGGTGTGTGGGGCTGCATCAAATATCCCTCTTTGCTCAGTTAAATTGCTGCACTAGTCCACACTTGACCGGTGGGGATCTCACCTCATTCTATTATGACTGTAACTGTTAGCTGCTCCTGGCATTCTCTAATCCCTGCTCTCCTCTCTGTGTGTGTGTGTGTGTGTCCCCCTTCCCCCCCCACCACACACATCCCTTGTGGTGTGGGGGGTTTGAGCTGTCAGCACCTGCCTGGTCGTCGGTCGGCCAACGCTGGACCTGGTCGCGAGTCTCCCGGTCCTGTCCTACATCTATAAAGATTGAACAATCGATTTTTGTGTTTAAAAACCCATTGACACTGTATGACTATGTTAAGCCTGTGTTCTGCTCCTCTCTCTCACCAACCGTCTCTGGAGGAGGGGATCCCTCTCTGAATTGCTCCTCCCAAGGTTTCTTCCATTTTTTCTCCTGCTGAGAGTTTTTCTGGGAGTTTTTCCTTGTCTTCCTTGAGGGTTTAGGTTGGTTGAGGGGCAGTTCTAGGGGCGTATGTGAAGCCCTCTGTGACATGCTTGCGTGTAAAAAGGGCTATACAAATAAATTTGATTTGATTTGATTTGCTTGGCCATCAAGTGGTATTTCAGACTGGACGTGCTGCGATGATAGCTCAGTTCACAACGACAAAAGACACAGATCAATTTGGTCTTGTCAATGGAACCATTTGGCAACTTTTTAAAAGTAACCTTTCCATTCAGAATCTTATTGGCATCCATTTCAGCGTCTCGCGCTCGCTATCCACTCAAAACATAACGTTAGCCTACTACTCTTTAGCCGGCTCGCAAGCCCAAACAAGTGTGTGCGGCGTGCCTGTTGTTTTGTTTCCGGTCTAGCTAGATCCGGTGTGGTGTTGTAGTTTTTCTAACGTCAGTAGCCGTTGCAACAGCATGTGAAAAAAAACTACAAAGTTTGCTAGGCCAAAAAGAACGTTAATCTTGCGATAAAAAAATTACCGCCGTTAAAATGGGTTTGCGTTAACGCCGTTAATAACGCGTTTAACTGACAGCACTAGTGTAAAATAATACAAATTATTAGTTGCAAGATTATAAAGGAGAGAAATATTCAATTTTAAATCAGAACGGACGAAAACGGTATAACTACTTATTTTGCTGTCATGTCAGCTCTCAATTGTGCGTAAGAGTGCTCTTGGGTGTGCGTAAATTCTGTTCTTACCTAAGAACAAATCCCAAATAAGAAAACATTGGTGAATGCCAGAATCTTTGTGAAAACTGCGTAAGTGGGGTTTAAGAACAAATTTGTTCTTAAGAACATTTGGTGAATGAGGCCCATTGTTTTGTTTAATGTTGTTCAAGAGTCTTAGTGTGATTAAGATGCCTGTTTAAAGAGTATTAACAATATTGGGTAATGCCTTCTTGTTTGCATTGTCTTATGTTAAATGTGTCAGTGCAAAAATAATAATAAATATAGCTGCAAGCAGCGATGCGGGTTCCTCCGCAAAATGGCAAAATATTATAAACATGTACACTGTTGAAGATGGAAAGTTGGACAACAAGAGAGCAAAACTACTTCATGTTTAACAACAATAGGCTGAATGGGGATTTGAACTCATGAGCATAAGGTCACAAGTCAGTCTCTCTATCCTCTCAGCTACACAAATTGTGCATGGTACATCAGAATGATGTCACCTTGAAGCCAATAAGGTTTGAAAAACCATCAGTCAAAATTATATTTGATTTATTGACACAAAGATATTGAGGCAATGTGGACACTTACAGAAATACACCCCTTTCAGACATTTTGTATTGCATTTCTCATTCCATTTCACCCTATATAAAGACACATCTGCCCGCACACTATCCCCATCCATGATGTTTCCCTTTCTCCCAACGCAGGTCATGCCAAAGCAGAAATGCTGCAGCAGCCACATGAGGTTTAAATGTAGTCCAAAAATTACCTCCCACAATCAATACATATCAACCGCAACATTGTTTTCAAACTTTCTCAAAGATGGCTTGAAAACCTTGCATATTCACTTTCTTCTTGAGTAGATCTCAAGAATAGCCTCATAGGCAACTGGCTAGGGTACAGCCCGGGTACAGCCAACATCCAGCTCCTTGCGAGTGTAGCCTCTGATAATAAATTGGCCGACTCTCTGTTCCCATTAAACTACACGACATGCACACTCAGAGTGACCAACAAGATTATATTAACTAACAAACAATAACATTACAAACATCTAACTGAATGAACACAACAACTGAAATCCCTCGCATGGCTGTTGTAACCGAACTATTTTCCACAAGTCTTTGCGTTTTTTGACATGCCGCACTGCATGCTGTGTAGCATGCAGTGCTACCCAGCATGAGCGCTGACAGCTGATTATCTAGCTGTGCGCCGACTGCGTGATATGACGAGATGCTAGTGACGTGCTAAGGTCTCTGAGTCTCCTGCATTAACAAGTTCTGCTCGATTAGCAAGCTATTTTTACTATTGTTTTGTTAGCTATTGAATGGTAATGCAAGCTAGCTAAAAACAATGTTAGTTAGCTTGGCTAAACTGGTTTTCATAGCAACAGAAAATCAACAAATCAGATCAGTCAAACTTTATTCAGAAAGGGGGGGGATCTGTATTTTTTACTCTACTATAACGCATGGCTATGTTTAACTTAATGTCTGCACCTCTCTGTCACCAACTGTCTCTGGAGTGGAGGGTGGGGGCTTCATATCCAACAAATTACACCCCTGAACTTTTAAAACAGATCTAATGGCCTACTACAATTGTAAGTATCCTATGGCTTCTTCTCCAATTGGGCCTCGATACAATGTCATCTAATATTTTCTGCCCATTCTGCCCAGTTTTTGGGGACTTTCCACACCAGCACCCTTTGCCCAGTCCCTCTATTCTGCCCTACTACATGTGTTTTCCAACACCAGTTACAATCAACCCTGGGCAGGGACGGCGCCAGAGAATTTTTAATACAGGTGCTGAGGAGGTGCTAGATCATTGACAGGGGGAGCTGCGCAATTATATATACATAAATACTATTAATAAAGAAGCAGTACTTCTCTTGAGTGGTTTTTATTCAGATGAATAATCATTGGATTCAGGTCAAAAGTCTATCACTTGAACTGGTTTAATCACTTAAGACACTAAAAGTCAGCAGCTTGGCATACTGGGACATGGAAAGGATTAAACATTTAGACTTTCATCAAAGTAAAAAATGCTGGTTTGTCCTTTTTCATCAATGTCCTCAAAAAAGCAGTCTGCAGAGCTACTGTGTCTGTGGGGTGACTGTCTGTCTCTGGAGGGCGGGCAGGCAGGCAAGCTGAATGAAGCTGTCCAGCTAGAGAGGGATAGTCCAGCAAGGGGTCTGTGTTGCTCTCAGCATCCTCTATTGAACTCTGTTGAGCAGGCCTCTGCATGACCCTCCAGACCTGTAAAAGTGAAGAAAGGATCCATGTTGTGGATCCATTCAGTTGTGAAAAACTAAGCTTTTTCCATCTACACTTGACATAAACTACAGTTTTGACTGAAATGCAGTGGCATTGCTTGAACTTGAATCCAAATGTGTTGACCTGATGGAGACCCATGCAAAGTCACTCAAAACACGGGTTTGATTCCAGGCTCTGGCAAGAGTATTTAGCTCTAAACTGGTCAATATATACACATCTGACAAAAGACCAGCTCGACCTTTGCCTGTAAACAGTGATTCTGACTGTCAGAGACCTTTAAATAGCCTGACTTACCGAAATTGGCAAAACTAGCCTGGCTAACGTAGGTCGCTTTCTCAGGGCATATGACGAATGAAACAGGCTCGCCTTGAAAAAACAGATATACTGGCTATCTTTAGCAGGCCCTTGTATACAAAAAGCAGTCCTCCCTGACGTTTTAGGAGTAGAATTGAGTGAAATACAAAATTGTTTACACACTGCCAGTGGGCGAGCCGAGCCTGACTCTGAGGCTAACGTCAAAACAATGTACCCCCGGGACGCAGTATCACTCCAATTGCAAGTCCACAAATCACAAAAATAATCGGAGCATCTGGCTAAAAGCACAATTCCCACATCTCCTAAAGGCTGCCCTCCTCGACCTTTTTCGTGTAGACCTAACTGTAAAATGGTGAACTTATGAACATGACGCGACCAAAACATGGCTGCCGCCTAACGGGGCATTCACACTGCAGCGACGCGATGCGAGCGACGCAATGTTTTCCATTCATTTTCTATGGAGCCAGGCGAATCGCTTGCGTGGTGCATTGTGGGTAGCAACGCGACAGAGTTGAGATTTTCTCAACTTTATGCAAATGAGGAGCGATTTTCGCTAGCGATGGCCAATCGGAGTGTTTTCTTGTTTCTCGTAACGTAGCAACCATGGTAAACATTTCTAGCTTTCTAGGTTTCAAGGTGGAGCCTGGAGGAGAAACTAATCGTTTGTGTGGCTGCTTACCCAGTCCTGTACGATACATAGCTGTATTCGTACAGAGATGTTAATTTAAAAAAAACGATGCAAGGCGCAAGGTTGCCGAACTTGTTGGTGCTTGTACTTTCAAATTCAGTCTAGTCACATTACGTAACTTCGTTCTGTGGTAACTAGCTAGCGCTAGCTAGCCCGGCTGGAACTCCCTATCGTATCGACAGATTAGCGGAGACTTTGAGTAATATAATAAAACGTTTTTTACACATGTCAACGTGTATGTCTATTAAACAGTTTTGTATTTTGTATATAAGTTGTATTTTGATCGATGTTGCGAGTACGTAAACCCAAGTCTGCACACTTGGCCATTACAACTACAACAGTGACTTTAGAGAACTACATTCTACATGAATCTGTTTGAAACGCCCCCGAGCGTGGTGAACTGTGGGAAGGCAAGCGATGGCAAGCGATTCGCGTCGCTGCAGTGTGAACGCACTGTTACGGTGCGTGTCCACTGCAGCGACGCGAATCGCCATGCATCGTTTTTTATTAACATCTCTGTAGGAATACAGCTATGTATCGTACAAGACTAGGTAAGCAGCCACACAAACGATCCACCTTGAAACCTAGAAAGCTAGAAATGTTGACCATGGTTGCTACGTTACGAGAAACAAGAAAACCCTCCGATTGGCCATCGCTAGCGAAAATCGCTCCTCATTTGCATAAAGTGAATCGCGTCGCTACCCACAATGCACCACGCAAGCGATTCGCCTGGCTCCATTGAAAATGAATGGAAAACATGTTGTCGCTCGAATCGCGTCGCTGCAGTGGACACGCACCGTAAGCCTATGCGGTCTCCCTGGCGCATAGGCTTATTACAAAGACTTTCACGCCCCAAATCAAAATTCGGAGCCGACAGGTCTGTGGGGAATTGCTTTTTCTCCTAAAGGCTGCCCTCCTCGACCTTTTTGATGAACAATTCGCCGAGACGCAAAATGACTCACTAATTAAAAACAGAGGAAAAAAGCTAGAGCTACAGTAGCTACTTTTCGAGTTCGGTTTTGCGTCACTTCAGACTCACGATCTAAAGGTCTAAAAGTGCTAAAACCTTCACCATAATTTAAGAGTAGTGTACTTTCACGAAACCAATCATTGATTCTAGCTTAAAATGTGGAAAAATAGGATTTACCGAACGTGGCTGCCTCCAACACTATCAGGCGATTCCAGTTGAAAACAACAATGGCCGCCGAAAAATAATTTATATTCGTAACGGCGAGCTGCGATTGGAAGCGAAATGAAACAGGAGCTAAAAACAGAGGGTGGGGGCTTGGTCAGCACACAATTTACAGAAAGGATGTGTGTGCGTCTCGCCAAGCTTGCGCGTGTGTCAAGTAGGGTGACCACCTGTCCGCTTTGCGCTGTATCGCACAGCATTTTCAATTCATGGGTTTCATGTGACGTCACACAGTGTTCGCGGCGCCATTTTAAGGACCGAAAAGATGCCGTCTATCTGCTGTGCTGTGGGCTGTGATAACAGCAAATCACAAAAAAGCCTACATAAATGTACCTTTTACAATTTACCAAAAAACACTGAACGTCGTGAGAAATGGATTGCTGTTATCAAGCGGGATCAATGGACTCCTACAGAACACTCCAGACTCTGTTGTGAGCACTTTATTTCGGGTAAGTAGCTAGCTTAGGTGCCCTATGATAATTTCTAACGAGCGTCGGCAGCTAGCTCTAAATGTTACGAAAATGTTGATATAATACAAATTAAAAACGTTATGTCACAACATTACTTAAATATATAGATACACATTGCTAAGAATGACTTTCAAGTAGGTAATGGGTTATTTGTGTCTCATTCTACCACTGCAGGTAAGAAAAGTGATAATCCGTTGAGCCCCGATTACGTGCCAAGTCTGTTTGCCTACCTGTCACCTGAGCAGAGCCAAAGAAAAATAAATAGCTTAAAGAAATTTGAGCAAACACAAGCTGTAAAGAGGAAGAGATATAATACCCATGATGATGTTGCCAGTGATAACAGTACTGACAAAGACAATGACTACAGTGACAGTCTTCCAGAGAACGGGCAGAGTGGGGAACACAGCTACTGTAAAGACCCCATCCATACTGAGAGCAGTGAAGCATGCTCCAATGAAGCCTACCAAGCAACTATCAAGAAACTGACAGAAGAGTGCACCAAATTGAGATCAGAGGTCTATCAGCTTCGGGACAGGGAGAGCAAGTTATCTTTCCAGCAGGCGGTCTTCAAGGATAATGATGACATGGTGCAAGACTTAACTGGACTTCCATCCTATGCCAAAATGATGGTCGTCTTCACCTTCCTGTCAGGATCCCTAAAGGGGGGGCCTGGGCTGTCTCCTTTTCAATGCTTTTTAATGACTCTAATGAGAATGAGATTGGATTTACCACTGCAATTGTTAACTTATATATTTATTGTGTCAAAGCCTACAGTAAGCCACATTTTTTATAGTACACTAAATGTAATGTACAGTAGGTTGTCTTCATTTATAATATGGCCCAGTAAAGAGCAGATTCAAATCAGTTTACCCATGTGTTTCAAAAACAGTAGTTACAGAAATTGTACTTCCATAATAGATTGCTTTGAAATTTTCATTGAGAAAACTAAGAACATGAGAGCCCGAGCACAAACCTATTCACAGTATAAGCATCATAATACTGTGAAATATTTGATATCAATAACTCCACAGGGAGTCATATCGTTTGTGTCTACTGGTTGGGGGGGGCGAACAAGTGATAAGCACATAACACAAAACTGCGGCTACCTGGAAAATCTGTCACTTGGTGATGTGGTCCTAGCAGATCGAGGGTTTACCATTGCAGATGCTGTGGGCTTGTACAGTGCTCAACTCAAAATACCTGCCTTCACTAGAGGGAAACCGCAACTGCACCCAAGTGAACTTGAGTCTACGAGAGGACTTGCAGCTGTTTGTATCCATGTGGAGCGCGTCATTGGTCTTGTGAGGAACAAGTACACAATCTTACAAAGCACAATACCCATCTCTCTCTGCAAGACTACAACTCCAGGAGCGCTTCCATCTGTTGACAAAATGGTCAGAGTCTGCTGTGCTTTGTGCAACATTTGCCCATCTGTTTTTGCTTCAGAATAGAACCTTTTTTAAGTAACATTGTGTTCTCAGTATCTCAGTATCTAAATGTATGACTAAATGTAAATGACTAAAGGTAAATATTCCCACTATAAACTGTTTGTTTTTATGCAAGTCATTAGATTATTTGAAATAAAAACTGCTGGCAGTAAAATACATTGCTCTTGTTCATCTTTAATTAATAATAATCAATTCATAACAATGGAGGTATTGTTGAAAGGATATTGAAATACATTTTAGGGAAATTGAAAGTAGTTTCATTGTCATGTCTCAATTCTACAAATAACCCCATAAAAAAACAGGTCCTGACAGTTCTGCAAAAACAAAATATAAAAAAGTGTAAATCAAAACAAAGCAAAAAAATAACATTACCAAATGCATAATAGTTTATTTCATAGCTCAATAAAGAAAAGAAAACAAACATGTATCAATGATAATATATTTGACATAACTAGATTATCCATAAATATGCATTTGTCTGTTGCTGCTCTTGAAATGCTCTTGAGCGTAAATTGTTAAATCAAAAACTAAAGCAATACTACACTTTTTTTCTGCACTCCACACATTTCCATGTCTTTGGTACCCTCTTCAATTTAAGGCAAGACCTGTGAAAGTGCTTCCGCATACACTGTCCAGACATGCAGGTGATGTCATCTGTGTCACCAGGTTTACCACAGTAGCATCCAAGATCAGGTGGATGTTCTGTGGTTGCCGCATCTGTGGGAGTATGCCGTGGTGCTGTATACCATTTCCCCAGCAGCTCTGGTAGTACTCCGGTCTTGATGAATTCAACCACTTTGAGGTAGGCATTGTTGAAGAAAACAGGGTCATACTGGATCCGCTGGAGGAAAAACTCCTGCGGTGTCCATACCAAAAAATAACAGTAACTCACTGTGGCAACATGCATTTGAGCTTGCACTTGGTACATGAACTTGTGGCCAGTCTTAAGTGCCATTGTCCCATCCTCTCCTATGCCTAAACAGAACGATGGATCTTTACAGCTTTCAGTGAGTGAGCAGTCCCTGCTGCTGAATGGGCATTTTATCTCCAGAACGCCGTCAGCATGACAAGTGCATGTTACCATGCCATCAGGTGATGCTCCAATCCAGGGGAGGTCTGGGTTGATGATGAACCCTGAAGCTTTAACCTGGAAGTATATACAGTATATTGATAAACTGTACATGGATATTGATAGGCATACATAGATTCATTAATCTTTGAATTGCTGATACACCTGAAATTCTTCATGGTGATCTTGCATCATAGCTCGATAGTTTGCCCCTGCTCTTTCTTCATTCACTTGACCCCATCTGACAAAATGTAAATACAAACTGTTTATTAAAATGTTTTTGTCTGAATGAGATTTACTGCCTATCAACATTTACCTGAAGGTGTTGCACTCTGACCACTCTGTCATAAAATCCTTTGCTTATAATTGGCTTATAATCTGCTTTCATTGACTTGCATTGACTGGCCAAACAGGTTACATGTCAAGTCACTACACAAATCAAAACCTTAATGTTAAATTGTGCTTTACTCTGTACCTTGTTGCCTCGGTGGAAAACTGAGATGAGCGTGGATAGCAAATCCTTTTGATCAAAGATACAGGTCTGTTTGCTTTGGCTGCCTCGCTTGAATACTGATGCTGTGACTCTTCCTGCCCTCTGATCAAACCAAACCCTACTTCTACGTTGTTCCCTGGTCTCCTCCTCAACTACCAAACACTGGAAAAATGTCTGTTAGTTAGTTTGTTAATTGCTGGCTTGTCATGAATTTCAAACTGACAGGTAGAAACAATATTACTAAAATAGCTAGCAATGATTTTCAACTGTAGAGTTGGAAAATTGACATTAACATCAACCTGTATTTATAATATTTACCTGTTGCTGTGTCAGATGTAGGTTATCAAAGGCCTTGGTACTCTCAACCAGTAGTGTGGGCAAGTCCATCTCTAGGCAGGTGCTTGAATATAGGGTTGATAGAGGAGTGGGCAAGTCCAGCTGCATCACCTTTGGTGTGTACCTTCAGTTGTGGAAGATGTATTCAGATATCTAACAACTCCTAAATGTTTGGTCAGAAGGTGCACATGGTATGTTTACATGCTACATTTTGTATGGATGTTTACCTCATTCACTTTCACGTGACTAGGTTTAGTAAGACGTGAATGATATTAGTTCATAAGTAATAATTACAGGGTTCGTTATTTAAACTTTTCTGTACTTTATTTACAGTTCAGTGCAGTGTAATTGTTTGCCGTGAGAGCTAGTGTGATAGTAAATGGCCATTTAAAATCATACAAACTCATGATGCATTATTTTACGAGATTCAAAGAACCGAGTCAGTAAAATGATCCGAACTTCCCATCACTACTGGGTACCTGTGGGAGTGGCCCTCAATGACAGAAAGGATGGCACTTTTCTTTGGCTTTGACTCTTGCATTTCACTGTGATGAAGCATCTCAAAAAACATCCTGCACTCTTCATCTGATGGTCTTGTATCAGGAAAACCAGGGCGTTGAACATGACAGGGCTCTTGTTTGTGACTAAAACTGATGTTGCGGATCTCTACACATTGGACATCTCGGATAGACTCCATACTCGGCTGGGCCCATGCACAGGGCTTCTGGGTGCAAGCCTGCCCATCCCTGATATCAACCGCAGCCAACACACAATAAAGTAAAGCTGAAGCATGAGAGCATACCTCTCCTAACCCTGCCTTACAGGTGCAATGAGCCATGAGAACAGTCCCATCTTCCTGTACTGTGACCCAGGGGTGTGTCGGGGTTACACTGAGGCTTTGTGAATGCTTCACCTGCACATTTGAGTAAAAGTAAAGTAAAAAATACAGGTTAGCTTACTAGATTAAATCATGTAATTTAAAATTTGAGCATAACGTTATTCTGGACAGCTAGCATTCGATGCTAGCATTAGCTAGTTCTATATCTAATGCTAGCTGTCCAGAATAACGTTGATGTAAATTTACATTAGTAACGTTAGTTATATGGTGTAATATCGCTTGTTTAACAGACTGCCACTGACCCTTCCTATGACCAAGAACATTTTCTTCATCTCCAGATGATACATTTGGGGATCATTAACCCATCCTGCTGAGAAGTAGCGGTAGGCTTCGGTACTTTTAAATGCCTTAAGGGCTTCGCCGGTGTATGGAGAGGGATTGTGGACGAGGTAAATATATATGTCCGCGAACGTCAAATTTGGCAGGTTTTTACTATCTTTAAGTGGAGTGAGCAGTTCAGTTGTCAATAAATAAGGATCAAAATTTAAGGTATCTATTTTATTAAAATATCGTTGCTGTTCGTCGGTGGTGAGGTGTGCTATCTTTTTGTGCGACATCTTCCATACTGAGGAGAAGAGGCGTCCTCAAGATGGCGGCCACAACAAAAAAGTCACGTGACTGAAACCCATGAATATGGGACGTGCGGGACAAGGGGTGAAAATGCTGTGCGACACAACGCAAAGCGCGACAGGTGGTCAACCTAGTGTCAAGGGGCAGGATGAGTCTGAGAATTTGGAGTACGCGCTGTGGAGCAATGCAATTGAATTCAATCATATATTGACATATCAAGGTGAAATTGCGTTTGGTACTTCAGAATGATGTCATCTTGAAGGCACAAAGGTTTGAAAAACCATCAGTCAAAATTATATTTGATTTATTAACACAAAGATACTGTGGCAATGTGGACATTTACATAAATACACTTCTTTCAGCCATTTTGTATTGCATTCCTTATTCAATTTCACCCTATAGAAAGACATGTATTCTACAAATCAAGTCGATTGGATCTATGGTTCATGAGGAGAAGGGTTTTGAAGGTTGTACCAAATTTGGACAGTACAGCAAAATCTATCATGGCGGACCTTTTTTGTTCCCCATGAGAAATAAGGCATGTATACCAATTTTCAGGCATTTTGGAATAATGGGGCGCTGGGGAAATCACGTAGACTTTGGGCGTGGCTTATAGCGCCACCTATGGGCGTACATGGGCCATTAGCGGTCTGGGAGTAGTGAGTGACCTGGTGTATCATTGGGCCAAATTTGAAAAAATCGTGTCAAGGACTTTTTGAGCTATTGGGCCATTTAGCGGAGAAATATAATAATAAGAATACTAACAAAAACAATAGGTTCCCTCCTACTGGAGGAACCCTAATAAAATGTTCCTATACCAAAGGTTTTTAATAGCAAAGATGGAACAAACCGCAAGTGGCTAACTTACTGTGAAAAAAAACTCTCTGTACTGTTCGGTTTGTTTGGCATTTGCACCTTTGATAAGTGATGGCCCTTTCATAAAGGGAGGCATGAAAGACTGGAAACACAAGGATAGTGGAACACGAAAAAAGTAAGACACAGAGATAGTGCAGATGCTTACTTTCTGAAAGTACAAAAGGCAGATGTGAAAAGCCTGTTGACTGGCAACCAAATGTCATTACATGCTGAGCAAGTGAAAAAGAAACGACAGGTGATAGTGTACGTTGTTAAAGTCATAGGCAAATGTGGCCTTAGGTACAGGGTGTGGAAGAAATTGGGATTTCCTGTGTGCTTACATTATTCACTAATCGATAGAACTAGTCATTGGATACTAGTTAGTACATTCTCATGTAAGCTTGCTATTAATAAGAGTATATTGTGTCTATGTGTCAGGGTTAATAGATGTTCGGGGTCAGGAGAAAGTGCTGGCTAAACGTTTCTTGTCATGACTACAAGGAGAGCTCCAACTATGAACTCTCTAGTCTGAGAGTTATCATGTGTTGGGAGCAGTGAATCTCTTTCTCTGAGACTGTTGTAACATCATTACTGCCTGACTGTCACAATCTATGTTTACATTCTTGTGCCCTTTAAAAGATTGTCCTCCGGCTTTCAGAGCTGAGAGAGACATGATTGAGACCTAAGCCAGGTGTTGTGTTGTCATTTTATTGTCAGGGGTCTGGTTTTCTCTCCCAATCTGCAGATTGATAATACTTATTAAAATCCAGAACTCAACAGAACTTAGTCACTCCGTTAATGAAGAGACGGACAAAACACTTTCTTCATCAAGGGACGATAAAGAAGAGTCGGACAGACAGACGGAGTCGGAAGGATTTGTTGAATTTATAGTACTCCGAAGGCTGTGGGTGCTGAAAACAATTCACCGCCAGAAGAGTAGGTGGTCCTGCACTGAGATGCTAGCTAGGTTATCGAAAAGTCTGAGCAAATTTCCAAATTTGCCGTTTCATCAATAAAATAAGCACATTTTCAGCAACTACACTGCCCATTTCTCGTCACATTTTAATTCAGATGCTGATTTACATGTACTGTTTAGCTGAAATATGAATTATAAAATCGTACAGCAATGGCGGTCAAAGGATTCTGTTTGTCTTGTTGGTCACGGCAACCCCGCCCCTGACGTAAGCGGTTCTTAATACGGACCAATCACAGCCAAGGGGTATCCGTAAAATGACGGACGGACAGACGGATAGTCAGGAAAATCAGGAGGTGCACGTAGAGCTCTCCGAGGGGCTCGGAGAGGGAGTTCCTCGTCGGAGAGGGCGTTCCCTGTGTCCGTCTCTGTAAAAACGGAGAAGTATAAATCGGCCTTAAGAACGCTTCGGCATGCTGCTTCAGATTTCTACACAATGTAGACACACGTGCGGCTTCAATTTTACACGAGGCTTTGTGTTTGACCTCCTTGTCTATTCTTTGTTTGTCTATGGCCGCACTGCAGCTACAATTCGCTAAATCTCTCTTACTAATTAAACACCGCCTTCGAATAAACGCTGCACCAAAAATGATCATTGTGTAATAAACGCTACGGCGTTTAATAGAAGAAATACGGTATTTAAAATGTTTTATTTAAGTTGGATTAGCGTAAATATATAACATTACATACATTTTAGTTTCTACTCAAATATTTTAAGTTACACAAACAAAGACATTGAAATTCTTCTCAACCTTTAAAGTTTGTTGTTTTGACTAATTTTTACAAAATAATGTGTACTAAAAAACAAGTTGGTAAAAAAAACAAGGCAATTTTATGTTGAAAAAGCACAAAAAAAAAATGTTTGGGATAACAATGCAACTAATTGTGTTTTTGTTACGTTAAGTAGTTTTTTCTTCTGAAAAGTCCTGCTTCCTTCAACTGCGTTTTTAGCATGCGCATACTTATTCTAATGTTGTGAAACGTTAAAAATAATCTAAGATTATTTCATAGGAATGTCCCTGATTAAAATAAAGAGTAATTGGTGCAATTACATGAATCTCTGAATTGTTGACACCAATTTTTTGTGTCGAGTTACGTGGACCAGGATAGTTGTTTGGCTATCGATTTTTAAGTTTAACACGCAATTTATACTTTTGCATAAGTACTTGCTACATGCTTCGATAGACAAACAACCGTCCTGGTGCGCGTAACTCTGGCATTATTGCATTTCGTACTTCTGTTGATCAATTTCTTATTTCCTGTTAGTTACTATGCATCCAATCAGCGACAAAAGTGTTGTACCTACCCTTTCTGTTTTGAGGTAATGTAATGTCGTTTCCCATTTGGGGGAGCGTGTCTTTGTATTCGGGGGGAGGTGAGCAAGTCATCCTATTTGGGGGGAGTTGACTTTGAATCTTGCTAGCATAACATTAGCTTTCTAGTTAATAGGTCAGCCAAAGGAAAGGCGGTGTTGGTTCTATGAGCTGAGCGGATGAAAAATATTAAAGTTAGCTAATGTTGCAAAACATTAGATTTCTATTGCAAAATGCATGAAAACATATATTATTGTCTGTAAAAAAAATTGTTGGCAATTGACCATGGTGTAAGCGGCACAATGCCCTTCGAGGTGTCCAATATCATACAACAGCATCAGACGGTTCACGCCTACGCATCAGCCATTATTGTATGATATTGGACACCTCGTCAGGCATTATCCCTTACATATTGGAAATTAATTCAGTAAAATAATTATAAAGAACTTGTTCTGGCAAAACCAAATGTTCTCAAAAAATCAGATAGTAATCTGTGATCATGATAGGCCATATTTTCACCCAGTTGAAAACAAGCACAAAATACTTCAATACTCAGTTACTCTCCAACAGAAAGGACCTATTCTTCAGAGACCAACAAAGAACTCTATCACCATTTTTATTTGGATTGTTGCAGTTTATTTTGTAAGTAACATTTAATTAATACAAAATATAACACCAACACAAAATACAACACCATATAATACTAACTAAATTGATGTTTCCAAAGTAAGTTGTTGGTGGCAAAGTATTTAATTTAGTCAAATGTAGAAGACAAACACAAGACTCAGTCTTGCTTAGGAAATGGTCATATTCACCAGACAGAAAGGAATGAGGGTTTGGGATAAAGTTCAGAGATTCCTACAGAGAAGCATGATATCCTGCTTTCTAGAGTAAGGTTTATGCGGTTGGTGATTCAATGAGATATATTGCATTCAGTGTTGCTTGCAATTGCCATCTCCTTCAGCCAACGCCTCTTTTCTTTTGTGTTGAGAACAAAGCCCTCTTATGCCCTTCTCTGAGATCATCTAGACTGCAGAGCGTTACACACAGCGTCAGAAGTAGCCTCATTTTGTAAGCCTGTTTTGGTCAGATTTTTACAAAAAGTTTAGAACGATTATGGGGTCTAGTACAGTAGATGAAATGCTATTTGTGAGACTCCATTTAAAATATACCAGTTCAAACGGCACCAATATCACAGAAAGATCCTGGTGGAAATGCCAGAGTTTGACTCTAAGTACACTTGAATTTATCCAGCGCAGTGTGATTCGGTTATGCTATTCCACTTCACAATGATTAATTTATGCCTGATACCAGTTTAGGTAAAAAGTTATGTTACCTGCTTTTTTAACTAGTTGTCAATGTAGACATTAATAAAGTGTGACTTCACTGGCACTTCACAATTGCCAAAACAGATGTCCCACTCTTGGCCCTCTGCTGTTCTCCGAGATCTGCTCTTTTCTAGATGTTCAAACTCTCCCCAGTGGTGGTGTGTGGGATGGAAAGGGATGGAGGGATAGAGATGGGCTGGTGGAGAAAGGCTGAGGTAGAATAGAGAAATGTATAGTCTGCTGACTCCCCTCCACTTCAGAGGAGAGTGTTCTCTGGCTATTCCCAATGTTCCTCTGTTGGCCTCTTCTTAACTTGACCTACAAATAAAGTATGATATATGTTTTTTCAGACACATCTACAGTATATGACCCACAGGCTGTGCAAGCTTAATTATGACTATTGTCAATCATTTCATTTTCTGTTAATAAAGCATCACATCTAAGTAGGGCTAATACAAAGTAGAACTTGTCCTAAGTGTCAATGCCACACACACTGAGCATACTATTGCATATATCATGAACTTACCACACAAACTAAGAGGAACACACTGGCTGTGGCTGGGAGAAAAAGCAGGGACAAAAGACTATTCCTTGAGCGAGTGAGTTCATGGTCCTGTGCTTTACTCCCTGTAAATAAAAACAAAACAAAGTTAATCTTATTACATTAATTACAATGTTTATCATTAAATCTGCGGCCAATTTGTGTCACATTGCACTACAGTTCCATCACACCATGTTGGGCATCCGTGAGTCTGTTTAATCGCCAGTTATAGTATTGAAATACAGCACATTCCTGAAACTTCCACGTCTATCTATGAAGGCATGAATTACAGTTTGTCTTTTCCACTCCAAGGAACAAATAGCTCCAGAGCCAGGTAGTATATGAAGTAAAAAATCGGTCTGTGTATTGCTCAGCACCCAAGTACATGCAGTGCCAGGAGTGATGTTATTTTGATTGATTTTTCGCATTTGCTAAAAATAAGTAGGCCTTTAAATATGACCAAGTTACACCAAGGAATGTAGCCATAAATCTAGCGAACTGCTCACCCAATCAGTGTCCTCCTTAGGCTTGCCATGACAATAGAAAAGGCTGCTATGAACACCCTGGAACAGTTATGTCGCTTGTAAACTTGTCACCCAAACAATCACATGCAAAATGCTAAACGGTGTGAAGTTGAAATGCTGTAGGTGTATTGCTAGGATGAGTGGTTTGCAAAAAATTCAATAGATGTCAGAATGGATGTCAGAATCAGGTGGTGTATAAAAACATCAAATAAAAATACTTCAATTTCAATTGAATTATTTGAATGAACAATGATTTCCCATCAGTCTTATTTAAGTTAAGGTTAAGCTCTTTTCTTTCAATTGCATTAAATCAGCGTTCCCCAACCACCGGTCCGCGGACCGGTACAGGTCCGTGGGTCATTTGGTACCGGGCCGCACAGAAAAAACTATAATAACATTATTTCCTTTTAATTGATTATCAGAGTCTGAAAGACGTTTTATTCTGAAAAAATTATCGGATTCTGTCCTTCTCTGCGGGCCTTTCCCCCTGAGCAAAAAAGCTCTGCAAAGACGTTTGTTTACTCATTTTTTTGTAAGTTTGTGGGCTTCATTGAGCGGTAACTATCACGCGTGTCTCTTCCTCTTGACACATGACACGTGATAGTTACCACTCAATGAAGCCTGTTTGAGACAACAACTCTGCCGGTGTTTTGGATGAAGGCTGAATATCCTGAGATCGCCACAAAAGCACTGAAATCCTGCTTCCATTTCCAACATCCTTTGTGAAACGGGATTTTCTGCCGTGACAGCAATCAAACAAAATCACGGAATAAACTGGATATAAGGAACGCACTTCGGGTGTCACTGTCATCTCGTTTACACACACAAGTGGGACTGACAGATCGAAAGCTAGCTAGTAACAATATAACGATGGAAAACCAGGCTAAGAAACGTAAAGATGGGGCTGAAAGATTGAGACACAAAAAGACATCACATTCATTAGACACGGTTTTACCAATTGAAAAACGGCTATGTTTATTTTACATAAAGCTCCAAAAAAAGATTTTCCCTCAAATCAGAAAAAAAAAAAATATTGCGCGCATTGCGCGCTCGCATTAGATGTGAAAGTATCTAGGATCACATCAAACCCAGAATGTGCATGCATTAGCAGGACAGCTGTGGTGGCGTAGGCCTATATGGGGGCCGGTTCTGGTGGGCCAGTTTGGATCAAAGTGCATGGCCTATCTTTCCTCCCAGTCCGTCCCTGCCGGTCCGTGAAAATATGTCTTACTTCTAGTGATATTTTCAAGCATTTAGCCTACTCATATTGCATATTTCATTAAGAACATTCTTTGAAACAGCTGCGAACCCCCTTTGAAACAAGCTACTGTAACAACGCTGTCACTGGCAGTATATTTCAGATGGAATCGCGATTCAAACAGTACCGTCTGCTAACTGAAAATATGCCCCCCAAAACGTAAATAAGTTTGACATTAATGTAGGGGGAAATGGCTAATTCAAAATAAGTTTGCTAGAGGCAAGCTAGCTGCTGTTGCTCCACATTTCACTGATTGTTTGAAAGCGCCGGAAATGAGAATGTTTCTTTTGACAAAGTTTAGCTGTGGCATTGAAGACAGTACTACACACTGCCAGTGCGCGAGCCGAGTCTGACTGAGGCTAACGTCAAAACAAGCCACGGTGTCACTCAAATTCCAAGTTTTACACAAATCACAAAAATACCCGGCTGTCCTCCTCTAAAACACTGCTCTCCATCTGATTTTTGATGTAGAATTTACCGTGGTACGAAATTAAGAAAATACTCATCAGAGATCGACAACAGCTGACGCAATCGTCAACGGAGGCTGATGGGGCTCTCACGTAGCAAACCAATCAAAGTTTTTACAGCAACCTACAATAAAATATCACAATCTAGCTGTCTTCACAATAGTCATATCGTCATAACATTGCCTTCCTTCTGTTTTTTGGTGTAGAATTGACCGAACTATAAAATTACGAAAATACTAGACTACTATGACGCTTGCATGGCTGCCGCCTAGGCAGTCTAACGGGCGACCCGCACTCACTCAAATTACAAAGACTTTCACGACCTAAATCAAAAATCCGAGATGGCAGTTCCACTCGAAATTGCTTTCTCAACAAAGCCCAATGGTTGGTAATTTTGGGGGGTGGCATTTTTCACTCATAATCCAAGCTCCAACTTGCGTGCTAGAACGTCTCTATCACGTTGTATCCATGCGTCGTTGTTAACGTGTGCTGACGTAGTGACGTAGGCTAGCAAATGTTGTAGGAAGTCATTTGCTCAGGTTTCAAAAAGCCTGAAATGTATGTTAGAAAGGACCTGCAGCGAGATAAAGGCAGAAAAGTACAGAAAAGAGAAGAAAAATGCAAAACAAAAATTGAAAAAAATCAGAAAGAAGAGAAACAATTAAAAATTTGAAAATTTAGCAGAAAATTATTTGCTGGAGTTTCAAAAGGCCTGAAATGTATGTTAGAAAGGACCTGCAGCAAGATGAAGGCAGAAAAGTACAGAAAAGAGAAGAAAAATTTAAAAGCACTGGCAGTTGGAAGGTACTGCTGTGAAATGTATTTTTGAAAGGACCTGGAGCAAGATGAAGGCAGAAAACAGAAGAAAAGAAGAAGAAAAATGCAAAACAATAAGGGCAAAAATTCAGAAAGATGAGCTGCAGGATAATGTGAAAATTTAGCAGAAAACCAGTTGCTGAAGTCTGGGTTGAACGAATTTGAAGGTAAAAGGACAACACTGGAATGACTTGAACTTGCTGGAAAAACGTAGCAACCGTTGGTCATTGGCAACAGACTGGCAACATTTCTAACCTAGAATCTAGGTTTCAGGTTCAAGGTGGAGGAGAAACTAGTCCTGTTCAGACACTGAATTCAAAGATGACATAAAAATAAAAACTTTTAAATTCAATCACGTCACATTACGTGACTTTGTTGGTTGTGCAACTGCAAAAGCTACTTGAACTCAGATTAAAATGCTGCTGCAAAAAAAGATGAACTACAGTATTGTGGGTATTAAATAAGATCATGCTACATCTAACCAGCGGATCATTTCTTGCAAGTGTCAAAGTGGTATTTGTACAGACTGTATTAACACCGTAGGCGTGAACAATGCATGCATCGTCATCCATCTGACTTTAGCCTAAGCGAAGCTAGAGAGGATGCATTGGGAGATTTCCTACAGTAAGCTAGATACTGAAAACGGTGAAGATATTTGAGTAACGACAAGTTACTTAACATGTGTTCAATATCGTCAATTAAAAGTAAAACTTTCCAGTTACGAAGCGTTTGTTCGTAGGATTAACGCCAGCTGCAGCAAACACTTGAAATTTGCTAAAATAAAAACGATCTGGCTAGATTATGTACACTTTAAGCTCAATGTACATACCTTGTTTGGCCAATTTGGTCGATTGTGGAAAAGAAGTCGAACCGTTTTTAGTTATGGAGAGCCATCTCGCTAGCTCGACTAGGAGAGAATAACAGAAATTTAGCTAGAATCCACACCTCAAACAAGTTAACCTAGACGCAAAACTATACGTCCGATCCAAAAAATAAGGATATTTTCCGAGACCCGAGACTCTGCCGAAACCATAGATATCATTTAAATGTCTGTGCGGTCAGAAATACAACTCTTGCCAGTTTCGAAAACGTGTAGCACTACCCAATTCTGCTTTCATGGTGCTTGTTTGTTTGGTTGCCACGGTGATGGCGCAGCTGTGATAGCTAACGAGCTAGGCAGAGAGAAAAACGAACATTTACCTAGCATCCACACCTCAAACAAGTTGACCTAGACGCAAAACTACACGTCCAATCCAAAAAATGAGGATATTTTCCGAGACCCAAGACTCTGCCGAAACTAGAGATGTCCTTTATATGTCTGTGCGGTCAGAAATATGTCTCTACCGGCAGTTTCGAAATCGTCTTCCTTCTTGCTTTCTCTGACGGATTTTACCCACCTCTCCATTGAAGTTAGTGAGAGAATTTGAAAGGCTGCTCTCGCTTCAAGGCTCATAGCTGAAAATCTGTAAATGTGAGCTCTTTAGTAGTTACATTGGCTGAAAGAGGACAATTTTTCCTACATTTTAAGGTATAACTTGTTTCTGTAAATTAAACTATATGAACGTTAGAGGAATTTGACAAGCAGCATCTGGAAACAAGCAGGCTAAGGCGTTGGATGGGGGTGGGGTGGTGGTGATATCTGTAGTAGGTGAAAGTTAATGTGTGAGTAGGTCTGGGTTGGCGCCCTCGACCTAGGCCACAATCAGTCCGATTCTCCCTATGCAGATTGTGTTGGCCAGGAGACATCCTTGGTCATGACCCAGGCAGAGACCAAACCACAGATGTCAGTGGGGGGTGGGGAAGGGAAGAGCAAGATAGTCTCGCTTCAGCGCTCTCCAGGGGAGTTGTTTTCCAGCAACGGCCTTGGCCAAGGCCTGTGCTGGTTACGGGGCCGAAAGTGGATAAGATTGGGGTAGTTGTTTAGACGAGTAGCCGCGACTCAATTTTCACGTCCACCCTTCAGGAAGGTCTCCATATCCTCCATCTTCCTTTGCAGAGCCGCAAACTTATCCCTGTTGTAATCCATACTGCGTTGTAAGTTCACAGTCTGAGCTCCAACAGCTCTGCCCAACGCATCAATCATTTCGGGCAGCCTAACGGGGCTTTTGATGGCCGCAGCCGTTTCCTTGATTTTCCGATATACAAAGCCACCGCCTATTCCAAACAGCAGAAAGCCTGTAATCACGGTTCCGAATATGAAGATGTCTTCAACGTCCTCCAAGGAAAGCGCAGCTAGACACACGACACGCCAATTCTCCCACGCGTCCATCGTGTAGCCAGCTGTGAACGTCCCGTCCGGACAGTTGGGTTCCCCCGAACCCGAGCTTCTCTTCGAGAAGATGGTGTCAATTGCATTGAGAGACCAGCTAATTAATTCCATGCTTCTAGTTTCGGAGAGTGATGGTGAGAGAGTATCTTGAGACAGACAAGACAAGACAAGCAGGGAAGGTCAGGGAGGGGAGAAAAATGCGACCGCCTTCGTCGAAAGCCAAAGAATAGAGAGCCAAAGAATAGTTAGTAAGGTTAGTAACGTCAGTGACTGTGGCTAGCAAATTAGCCACCGTTAGCTTCACTTTTCGCCACAAAAACTTAACTTGAGCCTAAACCATGCAACGGAACGTAAATAAAAATACAAGCAACTCAATCGCTACCAAGACAAAACCTTTGACACCTAGGTTGTCTATGTAGGCCAAATATTGACGAAGATTTAGGGGGGCAAAAATAAATAAAAATAATATATATGTGAGAGAACAAAGGTTGTGCCCTTGCCGAAGGCAAAGCACACCCAATAAATATATTTGTGAGAGAATAAAGGTTGTGCCCTTGCCGAAGGCAAAGCACACCCAATAAGAAGAAAAGGTAGAAACCCTTAAGGTGGCTTCGCCGCTTTGCGGCTTGGCCACCAAATATTAGTGCCAGAGGATTCAGTGGAACAACTCATGACTGTAGTGTAGTGTTGTGTCGTGTAACAAAGCAACTAAGAACAGTACAGCAAAACATCCCCAGTTTGATTGGAGGGTGAACAATTAACTTGTCATACTTCAATTAGTCTTTCAGTCTCAGCTCTGAGTTGGGGCAATAGTTCCTTCCTCTTTAAACAAACACACAAAAAAGTCCTAATTAATGAAAAAGTTAGTAACTTTGATGTTCTTTGCACATTTCAGGATTTGTTCCTTGTCCTTCTACCAGACTACCTTCAGTAAAATATATCTTGGATGTCTAGTGGGTCTATAATTTCCCGTTTTCTCAATTTCAATGATCCTAGGGTAAATTGTGAGGTGGTCAGAAAAAAGTTTTTTTTCTTTGCTCTCAGTGTCAATCCATGATAAATCAAATCAAATGTATTTGTATAGCCCTTTTTACACGCAAGCATGTCACAGAGGGCTTCACATACGCCCATAGAACTGCCCCTCAACCAACCTAAACCCTCAAGGAAGACAAGGAAAAACTCCCAGAAAAACTCCCAGCAGGAGAAAAAATGGAAGAAACCTTGGAAGGAGCAATTCAGAGATACTGATTTTGAAGTTATTTCTCCAGGGGGGTGTTCCTTCAACATCGCTAATGAAGTCTGTGCTTACACAAAAATAATGTAATTTGTTGAGGTGTCTGAAACCGTTCTGATAGTAATCATTGGCCTACATATATAGAAGAACATGACAGCAAGTGAAATTTACATTTGGATGTAATTCAAAACACTGCAGAAGGCCATGGTTTGGACTTGATGTCGGCTAATAAGCTTCACATCTTGAACAAAATTAATAAATTACTTCAACATAACTTTGGCACACATTTCTTACCAGATACATGCATAACTTTAAAATAAAAGGGTAAGGTGACCATGACTAACATGGGGATTACCTGAAATAAGTATTTTTGCACATATCGAGCAGACTTCTATCGCAGATCATCTGACAACATGTGTGGCCCACTTTTCTTGGCAGAACATTCATTTAAAATTGAATTTTTTAAATAGCATGACTAGAATTTGATGTATTACATGCGCACATTTAATCCAAATCCAATTATTACTATTCTGACAGTGTATGGCTTTTTGAAGGGCAGGGGCGGAAAAAGAAGGGCTCCTACTGCACGACATGGTGCCACCAGTGTAACAATGGGAACTAGAGAGGGTACAATTTCTGTGGAAATTGTAGGGTGTGCTTGCTTGCGTCGGTTGCAGGTGGGTCCGTTTTCCCTTCTAGTGATATTTTCAAGCATTTAGCCTACTCATATTGCATAATTCATTAAGAACACCCTTTGAAACAAGCGAACCCCCTTTGAAACAAGCTACTGTAACAACGTTGTCACTGGCAGTATTTCAGATGGAATTGCGATTCAAACAGTACAGTACCGTCTGCTAACTGAAAATATGCCCCCCAAAACGTAAACAAGTTTGACATTAATTTAGGGGGACATGGCTAATTCAAAAGCAGTTTGCTAGAGGCAAGCTAGCTGCTGTTGCTAGCCACACTTCACTGATGGTTTGAAAGCGCCGGAAATGAGAATGTTTCTTTTGACATAATAAAGTTTAGCCATAGCTGTGGCATTGAAGACAGTACTACCAGAGCCTGTTTAAGGAGAGCCTTGCCACTCCCTATTAAGCCCCATTGTACCGAATTTGGCTGCAGTTCTACCAGAGTTCCACTGGGGGTGATCGCGAGCGAGTGCATGTTGAATGGGAGTCTATGGAGCTAAACGGCTAAATTTGTCTCTTTCGCCTGATTGTCGTTGAGAAATCTCCGATTTGATTGTAGTTTTTGCATGTTCAACATGGATTATAGGTCGAAAGTTGAATGAACGAGTACTTATGTCCTTTTGATTTCTTACATTACATTACATTTTACATTTAGTCATTTAGCAGACTTTATCCAGAGCGACTTACAGTAAGTACAGGGACATTCCCCCCGAAGCAAGTAGGGTGAAGTGTCTTGCCCAAGGACACAACATCATTTGGCACGGCTGGGCATCAGCCGGGAATCAATCCGGCAACCTTCTGATTACTAGGCCGATTCCCTAACCGCTCAGCCACCTGACTCCCTACACCTTACAAGGTGAGTCGTTGTTGCCCATAACATGCTAGCATTCTGCTAATGAATGCTGATTATTTAGTGAAGGACTGATACGACCAGAGCACCCGCTTGATGGCATCCGAAGCGGAATCAGAATGTCAGAGCATTAGCAACATTAGCAACAACATTAGCAAGCCAAAACTCTTTCTAGCATGTGTATTGACAGGGAGAGCCTAACCTGTCAGCTGTGTTCTCAATGCCTTGAGAGAAAAAAGGAAGTGACCAGAGCTTGTCGTAAAGCAGTAGCTCTGGTCGTACGTCAATGACATTTTCAAAGGCTTTTTAGAACAGAAAGGCGACTTTTAAAAAATCGAACAGCCAGCAGTGTGTATTTTTTTTTGCCTTCCCTTTCGAATTCAGAATTCAAATTACTAGACAAAAAATTATATCCTGAGAAAAGTGGATTTTGAGGGGTATAGCTCCATAGACCTCCATTCATTCTGCACTCGCTCGTTAGCACCCTCACATGGAACCGCAACCAGTTCAGAACCCGGAAGTTTCCCGAGAGTGGCAGTTCTCCCCATAGACATAATAAAGAGTAGACGCCGCATCGACCGCTACTGCCTACTGGCGCTGACGAGCCGTGGGGCCGCCATCTTGGAAAGGTCAACCGCTCCACTCAGTGTAATCTGTTTGGCTGGGGCAATGAGCTGTCAGCGCATTTAATTGATCATACCGAACTGAATACCGAACTGATTTTCACGCGGTTTGCTTTGCTGGAAAGGTCATACATGTAGCTATGATACAGGACATGGTTATTATTTTCACAAAATAAAACCAATAGTATTGTAATGTTAAATTTTACTTGTGAAAAGTAATCCTCCGAGCCCTGTTTGCGATTGTCCGCCGATTTGAGCAGGAATATGCTGCACAGTGCTGGTATCTTGTTTATTCTGATGCTAAGCAACTAGGAATTGTCCCTTTCCAAGATGGCGGCCGCATTTCTCGCGCCCAGCAGCCAATGCGGCGTCTACTCTTTATTATGTCTATGGTTCTCCCTATATTAGACATTCTCTGGTACTAGACACTGCCAGTGGGCGAGCCAAGTCTGACTCTGAGGCTAACGTCAAAACAAGACGCGGTCTCACTCAAATTCCAAGTTTTACACAAATCGCAAAAATATGCTGACCCGCTGGCTGTCTTCGCAATCGCCATATCTTTAAAACACTGCCCTCTCTTTTGATGTAGAATTGACCCTGGTACGAAATTAAGAAAATACTCATCAGACGCTGATCGACAACAGCTGCCGCAATCGTCAATGGAGGCTGCGGGGCTCTCACGTAGCAAACAAATCAAAGTTTTTACAGCAACCTACATTAAAATCTCACCACCTGACTGTCTTCACAATAGTCATATCGTCATAACATTTCCCTCATTTTGTTTTTTAGTGTAAAATTGATCGAACTATAAAATTACGAAAATACTACTATGACGCTTTCTAGTATGGCTGCCGCCTAAGACTAGGCGGTCTCACGGGCTGCA
Source organism: Thaleichthys pacificus (assembly GCA_023658055.1). Classification (NCBI taxonomy): domain Eukaryota; kingdom Metazoa; phylum Chordata; class Actinopteri; order Osmeriformes; family Osmeridae; genus Thaleichthys; species Thaleichthys pacificus. The sequence goes on along the minus strand of CM042874.1, from coordinate 12,328,376 downwards.
CTCGCTCAAATTACAAAGACTTTCAAGACCTAAATCAAAAATCTGAGATGGCAGTTCCACTCAAAATCGCTTTCTCAACAAAGCCCAATGGTTGGTAATTTTTTGGGGTGGCAATTTTCACTCATAATCCAAGCTCCAATTTGCGTGCTAGAACCATAGATATAAAGACTAGATGTCTTACGGCGGAGTCTAGAACGTCCGCACATGGCGTCCATCTTGCTACAGTCAACTCGCTCACCCATAACATTGTGTTGATGCTACATGTACTTTCTAAATGACCATACCTTGCTAAATTTTCAACCGATTTTGAAGCGGTTTGGTTTGTTATAAACGTCAGAGATGTCGTTATGCCACTGCATACTTCTATTCTATAAAAACAAAAAAAAAACATAATTATTCATAAGTATAGTTTTATTTTCTTGACTGTGTTGAAATAACCGTGCTCAACACTTCTAATGATTAACTGTTGAGGTTAAAAAAGTTGAAGATGTAACCAGTGCTTAATTTGTGGATCCGGCAACTCAAAATGGGGTTGGAGGTAACGGAACTCCCCAAAAATTGCACTGCGCAGGCATGCAAACAGGTCAGGGGTAAGGTGAGAACGATGCGGCGAATCCCCAACCCTCTAGGGCAGGGGTTCCCAAACATTTCAACCCACGACCCCTAAAATAATGGTGCCAGTGACTTGCGACCCCCGCATGCTAAAATGCATGCACATTCTGTGTCTGATGTGATGCTAGTTCGGGAGTTCGATAGTCAATGCGAGCGAGACAATTGTTTGGGCCTTTATTTGAACGCAAAATCGTTTTTGAGCTTTGTGAAAAATAAACATAGCCGTTTTTCAATTGGTAAAACCTTGTCTAGTGAAGGTGATGTATTTTTGTCTCCATTTTTCAGCCCCACCCTTACGTTTCTTAGCCTGGTTTTCCATCGTTATTCTTCTCCCGGTGCTCCCGATGGCCAGTCCGTTACTGAGGGGCTGTGCCGCAGTGGTGGATTTTCAAATCATATTATTTTAAATTCTCGTGCTGTCAGGGGGTGCTGTAGCACTCTCAGCCCCCTTAGTTCCCGCGGCCAAGGTATTCCCTCTCCACTGAAATCCAAAACTCAGCCAGTGTCTTGGCTGAGAACGCTGCCTTTAACGTTCGGTCGCTTGACAGTTCAACTAATGCGTACTCCTTGTCGGATGTCAGATGGTTTGCTGTACTTACAGTGAATGGAAAATCAAAAGGATGGCTTTTTTATTTGCATGCATTAATTGAACTACAATTTTTAACTTGTTCAAATTTTGGCTAAAATATGCTATTTCTAATTGTTTTAAAATGTTCCTTGATTTCTGGAAATCATCTCGCGACCCCCACTTTGGGAACCACTACTCTAGGGGGGTCCGAGGGCATGCTCCCCCGGAGGAAAATTTCTCAAATTTTAAAGTTAAACGCTTCAATGTAGTGCACTTTGAGAGCAAATTTAAGAGACTAGATCAATGTATAAAACTTCTCCCCACTCTGCCCCTGATTGGCTGTGAGGTTTAGGCATGACGATTGGTTCCAGAGCCAGTTGTAAAGTAGCGCACGGGTAAAATGCTGTGTTGGCCAAGGCCACGACCCCCAATGTTTACAGTAAATAGGGCAATGTTTATTTTAATTTCAGAACGTGCACTGCATGGGTGAAATTTTAATTATTTTTTTTTACAAAAATACACTGCAACAATCGTTTTTACAAGCAGCAATTATCCAAACGAAACGAGGCTAACAGCTAGCCCTCTCAACCAGAAGTGCCTCCCCCTCTGTCTTACCCTGAAGATTCACCTCAAAATGCATCAAAAATGCAAACACAAGATTTTGGTGGAACTTCAATGGGGAATAAAGACTAACAAGACAGATAACAACATTGAATACTACATTTAGTCATTTATTTTTTTCCATTTAGGTGAATAATTTTTCTTAGTGACACAGGAGGTGCCGGATCCAATAAAAAAGGTTCCGGATCCAACATCGGAGGTGCCGGAACATGTTCCGGCATGTTCCGGCTCAAATTAAGCCCTGGATGTAACCCTTTATCCTGTATATAATGATACTGTGTTCAACATTTCATGTGTGCAGAGAAGTAGCTACCCCTAATTTAACTCTAGGCTTACATAAACATACTGGGCTGCGTTTCCCAATAACGATGGATCGTAGCTGTTACGAGGGTTCTCTCCGATCAAAATAACGATCCATCGTTATTTCTTACGTGCGTTTCCCGAACATGCTCTTAAGGAGAACCATCGTACGTGTCTCTTAAGTTGCACTTAACAAGACGCTGTCCATTGTACTGAAATGTGATTCTTCTGACGCAACTTTAAGACTTAAACATTTAAACGTTAACCAAAATATTTGACGAATTATGGTACACAAAAAATATTTTCTGTCGCTACAGAAAACGTAACATTTATTATAGGCTACTTATTTGAGTACTTTTCAATGTAAATTGTATGATGCTACATGAAGGCAAAGACAATAAGGTGAACGTGCAAACTGCTGCATCTGAGTTTTACACCGGTGTTAGGACCCTGCAATCAGCGACACAGGATGCTAAATACCAATAGGTCTTGGAAATTAAGTGGGCTTGTCTCCAAATTGAGGTGAGGAAGCTCTTGTTTGAAGAGATGAAGTTCACAAGGCCCTCCATTTCTGTGCCTATTCTTCTTCCCAATCAACAAGGTAGTGTCAAATTTAGGTTACCTTATAGCCTAAGCATACAATGTTTATTTAAATTAAGTAAAGGCTGAATTGTGTATTGTATCATATATTCAGTGTTGCCTGTCCAATCCTTACATGTTTACCTTATAGATCCATGTGAGGAGCAGGGAGAACAAACTCCACTAAAACAACTATTTCTCAAATTACTTGTGCCTTGGTTTTTAACTCTTCTTGGTAGGCTACTCCACTTTCCATAGGCAAATATATATATATATATATGAGTCCTATATTTACTACTTGATTGAACTACAAGGTTAAAAACCATGCATATAAATGGTATCACACATGGCATGTCCCAGCTAGCAGCCTAAATAATTCAATGTACAAATACAAGCATCTCAATCCAACATATTTACTGTCTTATTTTCTAGTGCTGACTATATCTACAATCTTGCATAGGCCAACAGCTTTCCAAGACCATGTTTGCAATCTCATAATTCTCACATATTGGCCACAAATGACATTGTGACAAATGACAAACACATAAGTAATGAATACCGTCTTCAACATGGAATCATTGTTTCTGACATGAATAATCAACTCTACTTTAATTGATGGTTGATCAATTATACTCATTATGAGTGTAAGATATGTCAGATGACATCATGATATCATGCTGCTCATGAACCACATAGAAGCAGACATGCAGAGGCTAACAAGGAGGTCCTTTGCACTGACCCCTGCAACCCAACTACTGGCAGTGTTAAGGTTCTATGCCACTGGCAGTTTTCTGGAGGTTATTGGAGATGCTCATGGGCTCTCCAAGGCCTCAGTGTCAAGATCTGTGCAGGCTGTCACAACTGCATTACTTTGCCACATCCCAGACCACATCCAATTCCCACAACCAGAGGGGACAAGTCTGCGGTGCAGGACTTAGGCTATCTTCAATGGCTTTTATGATTTTTGTATGAGTTTTCACTCCCTCCGAGCCCCTTCACCCTGTGTGACTTCCCAGTCAACCCTGTGGAGTCTTTCCATTTCCTGGGCGCCACCATCTCCTAACATCAGGCTCGGCTCTGCCACCAGCCTCTTCATCCACCGGGCTTGGCGTGCTACCAGCCCTATAATACTAATAAACATCTTCAATGTTCAATTGTTGTTGTGTTATTGTACTTGTAAAAGCGTTACGTTAATGCATTTCTAGTTACTATTGCACATTACAACAGCCATATTTCAATTTTATAGTATTTTGAATACCTTCATTGCATGCGTCAAACCCACCAAATCTAATTATTTTGTGTAACCTAAATTTACTTGAGAATAACGATTCAGATATTTTTTTGGCACTTAAACTTGTATGGTTCACTCAGAAATATCCCAGTTCCAGCGTAACTGCTGTAAAAAGAGAACCAAAATAATCTTATTTTCCATCAGAAGTAACTTTCAGCATTAGTTTAATGTAGTTTTCATGGTCGGCCTACGTGTGTCTCCACTGAGTATCTGTGCTACGATGCACTTAGCGATCTACGACTGGTCTGGAGCTCTCGTTAATCTACGACGATTTTCAAGTGCCATCGTACGATGGACTCTACGATCAATTTAGGCTTACGATGCTTTCGGGAAACGCAGCCCTGGACCCTTATCTTGTTACCCTGGGGGAAGGGTGAGCATTTGTTACTGACTAAGACTAGAGGATGTTTGGGGGTTTGTTTGTTTAAAGGAGATAGGAGCTTTTACGACACCAGGGGTCCGTTCTCCGTACATCCAAGATCAAATGACACATCCAAGATGACATCATCTTGCTAATCATGATCTGGCTAATTTGGTTCTTCGAACTCCCATGTTGTTTATAATTAGTATAGCTGGATTGAGTTATGCGTTGGTCTAAAAGTGGGTATGTATTGATAGTAGAAACCTTGATCAGCAACACTGCTATTGGCTGCTCACATAAGTCTATGGCTGCTCACCATGGCCAAAAAGAGCGCCCTGTTTTTTCCGCAACAGTGCCAGCAGAGCAACAGCTTGCTCGAAGGTTACTCCGAATTTTAAGATTTAATCAGAACGCCAGGGAACACCTCAAAGTCTGCAAAATCCAAGAAAGAGGGCTGGCAAAAAGTAGCAGACCAAGTTAAATGTATAGTAGTGTAGCCGACTGTTTGGTTACTTTATGTTGTGTAAATAATGATAGAAGGACACGGTCTTCGAGCACCAGTTGGATTTACTTTACTGAATCTCTCACCAGTATACCAACAACCCTTTTCTTACTTAAAACCGAAGGCTTGCCTTAGCAACACGCCTACGGCAACTCCCGAAGGACAAAACACCCCCTTTCCTGTTATACCTAGAAAGGTCTGTCACATACGTCCCCCCCTCAACATGGAACGTCCCCGTTCCAACAGAACAGGCAGACAAACAGGTCACACATCCAGGGAACATATGCAACAGCAGGCAGCCCCCCCAAAAAAACAAAACAATAGACTCAGACACCCATGGCCACTCCAACACATACAGATGACAAGTCACACACTCCCCAAACATACCAGATAACACTGACACATAACACAGGAAGACGGAGGCCCCCCTGAAAGAGGCCCCACTACGCGAACAACCCGGGTAGCACGAGAGCAGCACGGGCATGACAAAATAAACAGGCAGAAGTACATCTGAAGAGGAAAAAATATATATATCACAAATATACATACACACACACCTCGTATGCATACATATTATATCCAGAGCTGCCAACATTGTGTTTTTGAAAGTAGTAGCAAGCCGAGCGGAGCTAGGCGAAAACATTTTAGGCTGGAGATTTTTTTTTTTTTCATGTTCACCTTGGGCCGACGCAAGGGTCGAATTTGTGTGTCGTATTAGCCTAATTAAAGTATACGTCAACATATCTGTAAAGTGGTTAAGCTGGAAACTTCAGTTTAACATCAGCAGTCTGGCTGCTCACCACAAGTTAGGAAGGTTCCCAAAAGAAAGAAGTGATTCCAGTTTCTGACCATGTGTAAATCATTTAGGATAAAAACTTCTGATAAATGCATATTTCTACTATATATATATATATTTCCCTTTTCTCATCGTCTTTTGTCTTTGCTAAATGATGTTATTTATTAGGCCTATATTAAGTACAAGCAATGTCACTGTCAATGTAATGAGTGCTTTCGTGTGTCGTATTAATTAAAGTATATGTCAGCATATCTGGGGAGTCAGATAGCTGAGCGGTGAGGGAGTCGGGCTAGTAATCTGAAGGTTGCCAGTTCGATTCCCGGCCGTGCCAGATGAAGTTGTGTCCTTGGGCAAGGCACTTCACCCTACTTGCCTCGGGGGGAATGTCCCTGTAGTTACTGTAAGTCGCTCTGGATAAGAGCGTCCGCTAAATGACTAAATGTAAATATCTGTAAAGTGGAAACTTCAGTTTAACATCAGCAGTCTGGCTGCTCACCACAAGTTAGGTAGGTTCCCAAGAGAAAGAAGTTATCAGTAGTGGCTGCCTGCTAAAAGAATGACATTGATTTCTTGGGTAATGCAGGGCTCCAGACTACACAGCACAGTAGCCCCTGACTGAAAATGTTAGGAGCGCAAGCAGAAAATTTAGGGGCACACCTTATATTGACCTGCGATGCATTTATTAATGTAACTAGAGAGGGTACAATTCAGTGGCAATGTTAGACACTTTTTAGGAGTGCTCAAGCACCCCTAAATTTAATCTCAGCACCCCTAAAAATAATAATATATATATTTTTTAAATATATTGTTTATTATCATTTGATGCTGGTAGTTCATGAAGAAAGGGACATCCTTATTTTTTTTATTCATTCAATATTTAGCATAATAATACATAAATGTATTAATTGTTATCCAGTGAAATTAGGGATTTATATTAGCAAAGGGGTTTGGCACTTTTGCAAGGCACTGTATTTATGTCACATTCTCATTGGGGGCTGAGCACCCCTAAAGGTCTGATCCTAGAATCGCCCTGGTACAATTTCTGGGGAAATTGTGGGGTGTGCCTGCGTCGGTTGCAGATGGGTCCGTTTTTTTCTGTCATTTTTACAACTGATATACAGCGACGCACCATATAAGCTTGAGTTTAAATACATTATTTAATGTGACATTACGTACTGTACATGCAAGTCTTAGCTAAATGACTTACATGTATGATGCACTTTTTGATCAGTCCTCCAACACCACAACACGATACTTGCTGAGTATAACAGCACAACAGCTCAAACACAGACAGGGATACAGTAGCAACGCTAGTGCTAAATAAGTATTTAGCTGCTAGGCTCCATGACGCCGGGTAACTAAGGGCTCGTGAAACTGCTCACCAAAAGAACGAAGGGGAACCCACTTGTCTGGCAGATTAAGACATGTTCGTAGCAACCTAGCGAAAGATAGCCTAAACTTTCCAAGACTTTTAGCTAGGTTTATAGGTACCTAGCGAAAAATAGCCTCAACTTTCCTAGACTTTTAGCTACGGTACTAATGCTCAGGGCTCGCTGATATCGCTGTCTTACTAGAACGTCGTATCTATGCGTCGTTGCTAACGTGTGCTGACATTGTGCACACCCAATAAATTACAAATTTGTAGGTCGCACATGCACGAGTGCTTGTAAAAAATGGTCGCACTGCCTCAAAAACTGGTCGCAAAATGCGACCATTTGGTCGCAGTCTGGAGCCAATGCGTACGATATTCAAGTCAAGCGTAGCAGCGTAATTGGGGCCTGGAAATCGTATCTGCTACGCCTAAATCGTGTATGTTGGCAGCTCTGTATATCTATCCTCCCCTCATAATAGAACAACAACAAGAACAAGTCTCAGGTCAACAAAGTCCTCAAAGCGACCAGGGGGACGCACTGTTCTCCCGGTCCGAGTCGTCACCCAAGCCGACTCATCAGCAACAGCAGGCATTGTACACATCCCCCCGGACTCCGTCTGCACGACAGGAGGAGCAAAGCCTGGGGAAGAAACAGGCGCCATGGGCAAGGTGTATTTTCTCAATCTGTCGTAGTGCACAACCTGCTCCCGGTCCTCAGAGGTCAAAGGATTTTCAATCCGGTAGGTAAGCCCACGCTCACCGTGTGAGTCAAGCACCTGAATAACCCTATAAGGTCCCTTCCAGTGAGGGGCCAGCATCATGCGACTCTCCGTCGGGTTGTTCAGCCACACCATGTCACCCATCTCATATGGGCGATGACGCACCCCCACCTCATAGTAGAGTTTTTGTCTTTCCTGGGCCATTGCACTGTTCAATCTTGCATCACCGAAGGCGCTCTCCAGCCCCTTCACCATCGAGGACACAAACTCCGCCTGCGTCCCGGGCACCTGAGAGTCGAACAGTCTCGGAGGCACCAACACATCCGCTGGAACCCGTGCTTCTCTCCCATGCACAAGGTAAAATGGGGGGAACTGTGTACTGGCATGTTTCGAAGTGTCCCACTCACCCCCATGTGACAGCAGCCTTTTAGCCAGCTGGTCAATCAGGGTACGATTATGACGCTCCACCATGCCATCCGACTTCGGATTGTAGGCGGTGGTGCGAGTTTTCTTTATCCCCAGTAGACGACAGAGGCTCTGGATGACCTCCGCTTCAAACTGCCGGCCCTGGTCACTGTGTAAAGTCTCAGGAATCCCGTGCACCAGTACATAATCTTAAACAGACACTGTGCGACGGACTGTGCCGTCTGGTTGGGAAGAGCATACAAGTTAACAAACTTTGTGAAATAGTCTGCTACCACAAGCACATATCTATTGCCCTTAGTTGTCACCGGCAACTCTAAGATGTCTGCCGCCACTCTCTGAAAAGGGTGACTGGCCAGAGACCCTCCCATTGGGGCCTGTTGTTTAGGGACAGGAAACCGTCGAGTCTGACAAGCCTCACACTGCTCACACCATCGTTTAATGTCTCTAAACATAGATGGCCAATAACATGTTCGACAAGCTTTCTCCCACACCCGCTTTGCAGAGACATGCCCCGAAACAGCTCCGCCGTGGAGGTGCTGCAGAATGTCCGGTACAAGAGACGACGGAACAACAGTCTGCACTAAATTCTCACCGGTTAGTGAGGAGTGTACAGACCGACACAAAAGTCTGTCAATCACTGTAAGTCGACTAAATTCAGTCCATAACTTCCTAAGACACACAGACGACCCCCTCAGATGGCCGCGGGGTGGTTTCAGCGCAACCCCTTCAACCCAGCCCAACACCGTGGAGATATCTGGGTCGGCCTGCTGCAACGCCTGCAGGTCCACTGGTTCCAAGTCCACTGACCAGCCTACAGTTGGTTGCGACTGGCCTATGGGCAGAGAGGTAGGAAAGTCATCCAGAACTTCCTGTCGATTATGGAAAGTCCCCGGATGGTCAGGTACGTCACCTGAGTCAACGGCATTTACGTAAGTCACACTATTGTCCTCCCCGGCGCGCATCGACACTGGCCGGCGGGACAAAGCATCCGCGTTAGCATGACGCACCCCCTCTCGGTGTTCGATGACCCAGTGCAGAGGATCCAGCTCCAGTACCCACCTACACCTCCGGCCAGACGGATCATTGTCAATAGACATACGACGCAGGCCCAGTAACGGCCGATGATCCGACAACATGACCCAGGAATGTCACTTGAGCTCTGGCAAAGTGGCATTTTTTGGGATTTAACCGAAGTCCCGCAGCTTGGATCCTGGTAAACACCTCTTCTAGATTAGAGAGATGGGCCTCAAACGTGTTGCTGTATATCAAAATATCGTGTAGGTAGACCATACATATCTGCCAGGGTAGGCCTCTCAGGACAAGTTCCATCATCCGTTGGAATGTTGCAGGTGAGTTGGTCAACCCCATGGGCATAGACCGCCACTGGTATAGGCCTCGGCCAGTGGAAAAGGCTGTCTTCTCCCTGTCACATTCTGCCACCTCCACCTGCCAGTACCCGTTCGAAAAGTCCAATGTGCTGAACCAGGAGGAGCCCGCAAGAGCGTCCAGAGTGTCGTCCACCCGGGGAAGTGGGTGGGAATCCTTTATCGTGACTGCGTTGAGTCTGCGATAATCCATGCAGAATCTCCATTCTTCTCCCCCTTTCCTTCTCACCAACACCACCGGAGCTGCCCAAGGGCTACAGCTCTCTTCAATTACACCATCAGCCAGCAGCTCAGCCACCTGACGCTCAATCTCAACTCTTTTCTCAGGAGATGTGCGATAGGCACGTTGTTTGACTGGGGAGTGATCACCGGTTCGAATGTGATGTTTCACCAGGTCACATTTCCCTGTATTTTTCTTGCATGCACTGAAACACATGCTGCCATGTTCCTGAGCCCAGTCGAAGGGTTAATGTGATGGTTCCTAATGTGTCAAGCATCTGACCATTTACAGCCCGAGCGGCAACAAAGTCCTTGTTCAATGGGCGGCCACGCAGAGCCAGCACAGACATACGAAAGTCAGCACTAATCAAGGACACACTAGACCCTGAGTCCACTAACATTGATACCTCTGACCCTTCAATTACACCCCTGACATAGGAAGTAGGAATTTCATCAGTGTCATTACTCTTTTTTTCAAAGGAACGTACAGAGCAGTCCCTCATTGATTCTGACATGCATGTATTACAGGTAAACGGGCCCTCCTCAGGACAAGCTGGCGTTTGGGCCATAACACCCGCTACATTTAGTTTCCCTGCTGACATTGTTGGTCCTCCCTTCCAGGAGATCTGAAGCGCACTCCACGCCTCCTTGGGTCTTCATAATAATGAGTCTGTCTTCCCGGACTGGGGCTGCGCCTTCTGGCCCCCCTCCCCTGGGGTAAAACTCACGCCATTGGTCACCAGCTTGCTGGTCGTCCCTAGCGGAAAAGGATCGACCCTCTCAGGAGCTTCCTCTTTGAGTACCCTGGTTACCCCGCGACTGACAACCGTGCTCCCCACAGTTGCACTGACAGCGACCTCTCGCAGTGGGGCGGAAACGCTGCCACTCGCCCTCAGGTTGGCCGTCACCAGCTCTCAGCCTTTGAGTAGGTAAGATCTCAAACCTTCAATTTGTAACATGTTGGCCTTGTAATTTCATTCATTTGCAATGTTATTAAATATATATATTTCATTTAACCTTACTTTGATCATTCTTGCTCTGATTTAACCCATATACTCAAATAACTGTAATTCCATTGGTATTGGCATTATTTGGTTAATGTTAATACACTGTTCAGTTTCGCCTCTTCCTTTAAACCATAGGGGAATAGTTTTGGTTGTTTGGACAATATTTAATCCTCTACATGGTCTTGGTCATCTTTGATAAAATACTTTGGGGAAAATAAATGCAGTCCATGCAGTGATATGTTAACTTGTTTTTTAAGGTACATTATAGTTTTAACAAATGGCACAGAGATATACAGACCTGCTCAAATTTGTTGGTACCCTTACAGATCGTTAAAATAATGCTGCATTCTTCCTGAAAAGTAATGACATTAAAAACTAGTGTATCATATATACTTGCATGCCTTTGGTATGTCATAGAGTAAAGCAAAAAGCTGTGAAAAGAGATTAATTATTCTACAAAGATATTCTAAAATGGCCAGGACACATTTGTTGGGATCCCATAGAAAAGATAATAAACTAGAAAGGGTACAATTTCTGGGGAAATTGTGGGGTGTGCTTGCGTTGGTTGCAGATGGGTCAGTTTTTTTACTGAAAATGTCACACATTTCAGCCATTTCTGTATATTTTATATAAAAATGCATACTTATTATTTATGAAGATTGCATACATTTAAAAGCACACATTTGTTGCTGCTTATTTATAACTAAAAATACTAAGAGTTAAGTGTAGAATGAAACAGTTTCCCCTGCAAGAGGGAATGGTGATAGGGCTAAAGCAGCATCATAGTTCAAAAGTGGCATCAAACGAAGAAATTGGGCAATCCGTTGTCAAAAATGGTCCTAACCTCTATGACTTAAATGTCCCTTAAGTTTTTCCCTTCTCGTGATATTTTCAAGCATTTAGCCTACTTATATTGCATTCATTCATTAATAAAGAACCCCCTTTGAAATAAGCTTATTCTAACAACGTTGTCACCGGCAGTATCTCAGATGAAATCGCGATTCAAACAGTATCTGCTAACTGAAAATATGCCCCGAAAAAACGTAAATAAGCTTTACATTTATTTTAGGGGAAATGGTTAATTCAAAATAAGTTTACTGGAATCGATCTTTGTCAGTAACAACGCAAAATGCGACCATTTGGTTGTAGTCTAGAGCCCTGCGTGGATAAGCCAGCCATGGAAAATTGTAGAGCTAGCTAACTACTAGACCACTGCTGTGTCGGCAGTAAAAGGGCGTACAAAAATACAGGGTGTTGATACCACAGCCTGGAAACTAGTGCTGTCAGTTCAACGCTTTATTAACGGCGTTAACGCAAACCCATTTTAACGGCGTACATTTTTTTATCGCAAGATTATGTTCTTTTTGGCCTAGCAAACTTTGTAGTTTTTTTCACATGCTGTTGCAACAACTATTGACGTTAGAAAAACTACAACACCACACAAGATCTAGCTAGACCAGAAACAAAACAACAGGCCCGCCGCACACACTTGTTTGGGCTTGCGAGCCGGCTAAAGAGTAGTAGGCTAACGTTACGTTTTGAGTGGATGGCGATGGCGAGACGCCGAAATGGATGCCAATAAGATTCTGAATGGAAAGTTTACTTTAAAAAGTTGCCAAATGGTTCCATTGACAAGACCAAAGTGATCTGTGTGTTTTGTCGTTGTGAACTGAGCTATCATCGCAGCACGTCCAGTCTGAAATACCACTTGATGGCCAAGCACACAGGAATTATCCGCCCCCTCGTCAAAGCCAGGCGATTGCAATGTTGTTTAAAAAAAAAAAAATTGCACTAAGCAATCTGATCCACTTTTCCATGTTGATAAGAACATTAAAATGAGAACAAATAATGGAACAAAAAGACATCAAGGGACATTTAGATATATAAAAATGTGCGATTAATTGTGATTAATCGCGAGTTAACTATGACATTCATGCGATTAATCGCAATTAAATATTTTAATCGTTTGACAGCACTACTGGAAACATACCTAGCTACATGTTTGGCACCTCCATTGTGTATGTAGTGCAAACATTGACGTAGTTTTAAGGGAGGGAAAAAAAGGTAGGCTTGAGCTACCACAGCCTGCTAGTTTTGCATTTCGACCATGTTTCCTGCGATAACACCATCCTGAGCTGTATTAATTGTCAGCTGTAGGTATGTGGGTGGTTGACGAGACCTGGCCTTTTGGAGGTTCCGAGCGTCAAACACAAATAAGTAAACATTATGTATGTCTAAAAATGGACTTAGATTGGTCACAACATGCTGCTTGATGTGAACATACTGAACATTTATGAAATTCAGAACTCACTGGTCAATAGAGGGCGCTAGGGCGCCGCCCTCCCTTGTGAAAAGTGTTTTAGATTTTCGTTTTTCATGTAATATATTTTACATGTAGTAATTTTTTTAGCAGACGCTCTTATCCAGAGTGACTTACAGTAAGTACAGGGACATTCCCCTGAGGCAAGTAGGGTGAAGTGCCTTGCCCAATGACACGTCATTTTGCACGGCCGGAAATCGAACCGGCAACCTTCTGATTACTAGCCCGATTCCCTAACCGCTCAGCCACTTTACTACCACTATTTTCTAAACAATAAATACTCATTTTAAGCATGACCTGTTAAAAATATACAATAACATGTTGTGTATATATATACTCAAATTCTGTTCTGGGATCAATTTACTTTATGCTCGACATCTGGGGCCTGTACAACGAATCAAGATTTGGCGTTAGCGAGGTAACTTCAGGTTCAACCCAGGGTTTTCTTGTACTACGACGGTGGATCACTTGTTACCGGGGTAGATCGCCATGGTAACACATGCTGAACGCCTAACCTGGTCGGGAGCAGGTTAAGTTGGAGATCAGAGATCAACCGGTATAAAAGCCCCGCTCACAAACTCATTCTTGAGGATAATGCCGTCACCGTTCATAGAAGATCCTGTGGATCTTTGTGCGCGGATAGTGAGAGGTGCGCTCAGAAGAGCCAGAACATTTAAAGACCGACAAAACCCTTTTGCATTCCCTCATGAGTATCTTTATGAAAGATATAGATTCTCAGCAGAGGGAATTAGCCTACGTATCTTTGCCAGCTTCTTGAGCCGTATGTTGCCAATGCGACACATCGAAGCCGTGCGCTCACAGTCCCACAGACTATATATACCATTTCATTATTTCGCTACCTACTTTTATAGTTTGGGTGATGCGGAGAACCTGAGCAAGAACACGGTCTGCCACGCAATTTGCAAAGGATTTTCTTCAATGGCTGTTGCCACCATAGTCTGATTAATGGAGTGATGAAAAAGAGATATCCAAAGTGCCCTTTGTAAAAACTTTGGACTCTAATATGTTGACAAAATGAAACAAGGATTTTCATTCCGTCTTCATGCAATGTTCTGATTTCTGTTCTGGAAATGTATGCACATTATATCATATTTTACAACTTAATGCATCATTTGCTCATTTAAACATACATTTACAAGAAACTAGTAATTAAAACAATATTTGACCTAATATTAGTTATCAACTGGGGAGGTTTCATGTTGATATGTTATCCCTATTCACTGGGATGTTTCCCCTTAACCCATTCTGTTGTCCTTGGGTTGCTTTCCGCCTTTTTATAATCATTTCCATATCAGAAATGTGTGTTTCTTTCAACCAAAACTTTTCAAACCAAAAGGAACAATGTGTATGGTACCATACAATGCTCTTCACAAGTTAAATAAATGAGCATTTCACTACTTTCATTGAATTTGGATGTTTCATTCACTTTTAAAGCATAAATAGGAAAGAAAGAAATGGTGAAAACACCTACAAAAGACTCAAAATGCACAACAAAAAAGCCACAAAAAGGTATAAAAAGACCAAAATGTAGAAAACATTTTAACAAATACATCCTTATGTGTTCTCCCTTCCCTAGGAACACAGAAAAGCCAGCCTTGTTTTTTTAATTAAAAGCCTCTTATACTCTATATCGAGCCTCTTATACTCTATATCGAGCTCCAGGGTTCTTTTATACAGGGCCCTCACATTGTCTGCTCCAACCTGAAACAAATAAAGAACATTGTCCCTTTGCAAGGCACACTTGGAGAAAGTTGAAGGTGTCCATTTGACTACTGTGTTTCAAGGTTCATTGCTTATAATTTGTGTCTTTGTCTTGGCCTTGAAGTGGAGTGAAACTCAGCAGGAAGACGTTCCTCTTCCTGCTGAGTTTAACACCATAGCAATTTAATCAATTGAGTCATATTTTAAATGAGCACTGTAAGGACTTGTGTCTCATGTTCAGACCACCACCATTACCAAGTCATTACAGACACTTCAATCACAGCCACACGTTCACACACTCTCACCATCTGTGTTGCAAGTGGTAAATAAAACTCAAACGTGTACCCCCAAAATGCTCTCTGAGCAGGCAGACACAGTTTCCTGATCATCTAGGACCTCCACTTGAGAAAGTAAATGGCATATTTGCTCAATATTCAGCAACCACATATGGCATACATACTGGCGTATGACTATTAGTTTCACTGTTACCTCTGTATGGCACAGTGGGACAACAGTGGGTGGTGGCAGCAACACCACTGTATTTCCTGTCACTGCAGAGAACAGCAATACATTTCACTCCTACAATATTCATAAATAATTGTTGAATGAACATGGTCCATAGATTACTTGAAACATACATATGCTTGGGTTTCCGAGCTGCTGCCACCAGGGTCTGAAGAAATGCCCCCTTCCACTCCTTCCATCATGGGGCGACCCTGATAGCTGGAGAGGGCCAGCTCCTCAGTAGGAGTGAAGTCCTGTGGAGGAGGGCCCCCCCAGTTTTCTTTGCCTTATTTTTCTTCCTGTTGGCTGCAAGCAATTTCATTGTTCTATAGGCCCTTTGTAGCTATACCAATATCCTACAAAAGGGACTGACTCAGGCAATTCAGCCTTGTACTTGTTGGCCTTAAAATATGTGCAAGTATTGCCTACTGCTACTTACCGTTTTAAATTATGGTTTTATATTTATTTTTTATTTGCTCCCACGATCGTTTGCCACTGCCAGGGTTGCAACTAAAATAATAGGCCTACAGCAACAAAAGTTTAACGTTATGGAATGCACCTGTGTAATTATGGTCACATCTTGTGCCTGGGGCACAAGATGTCGATAAGTCATGTAGCTTACGCATTTACAGCGTCTGCTATTTTCTGCCAGCTTGGCAGCAGCGACTTTGTTGATTTTTGTCTGTATTATATGTCTGTATTCCTGATATGTTTGTATTACAATATTTCACGCAGGAGTAGACAAAGTTTGGAAGATTATTGTCGGCTCCTCCTGCGTGAAATATGCGGCTCTTGTTTTGTCCATGTTTGCGATTGGACATACGGTGCAAACACCGCCCCTTTATGTGAACGCGCACGTCTCTAGATTGGAAAGATCTGGGTTGAGTTAGAGCGTTGATAACCGCCGTCATGATACCACTTATCGTGATTGCGATTGTTACGCTTCGAGTAGCCGGGTAACTGAAAGGGATCCAGAGCATGTTGATCTTGATTCGTAGTACAGGCCCCTGGGGCGCTACAAGAATCGCCCATCGAGAGCCAACCAACCTGCTGGCCATAGGTGAATTGCTGACCGTTGCTAACAAGATATACCACAGCAACACATATTTAGCCAATCAGCGTCCTCGAAAATTATGCCTAAAGGGCGCTGAAATAATCGCCCCAAGTAGAGTCTACAGCAACTGTAGGGCCTACTTTACGTTATAGAAAATGAATGACTCAATACACCGGACTTCAGCCGTTTTCAAATTCTGTCAGATATCTTCTCCAAAATCCTTTTGAGAGGAGAACTTTAGTGGAGAAAATAATAATAAAAGAGCTTGGCCCAGATCCACCTGACATCAAAATTACTCAACAGGCGGGCAAAAAGGGTAGAGCTAAATCATACACGAGAGGTTTCTCCCACAATTGGTACAGAAAGGCCTGGCTAGCTGGATGCAGTCATGTCAATGCCTTATTTTCCTTACCGTGCTTGCTTTTTAAAACATTCGGAACAGATACAGCATGGACTGTTACAGGAGTTAAGGACATGAAACATTTATCTGATAAAATAAAAAAACACGAGTGTACAAAGGCACACATGGAGAATACAATCAAGCTAGCTGTTAAGTATGACAGCTAGCTTGACAGTATGACAAGGTAGTTTTGTATAATTGAACAATGCCAGTGATGCATGGGGCGGAATAAAGTGATACATTTGATACTCAACGTTGTCGTCTGTTTGAGTTAACATTGGTAGCAGAGAATGTCGTCGAACAATTACAAGGTGCCCCCATTGTTTGATGAGAGGAAATCATATGAGAGTTGGAAGAACGAGGTTGAAATTTGGAAACTAGTCACCGAACTGGATGCGAAGAAACTGGCCTTGGCGGTGGCTTTATCGCTAACTGGGAGGGCGAGGAATGCAGCCTTGGAAGTAGCCGCGGTCGATTTGAACAAGGAGAATGGCCTGACAACGCTTTTGCAGAAATTGGATACCGTGTTTTTGAAAGAGGAGAAAGACAATATGAGGCGTACACAGAGTTCGACAACATCAGACGAGACAGTAAAGTGTCCATGCTGGATTACATCATTGAATTCGAACGGATTTACAATACGATGACTAAGTTAAAAATGAAGCTTCCAGATTCTGTTTTAGCTTTTAAGCTGCTTGATACAGCTGGACTTGTTATTAAAGACAAACAGTTAGCACTTACCGATTGTTCAGACCTCACGTTTAGTAACATGAAATCAGCCTTGAAGAGAATATTTGGTGATAATTCGCCACCAGAAGGAGCTAGTGAATCAAATGATCCGGACTGTGCATACTACACGCGATTTACTGGGAGACGTGATGCAAGGTCAAGTTTTAAAGATCAGAGGACTGTGCCAGGCTCAAATCCATTTGACAAATTCGGGAGAAGATCACACTGTGCTGTCTGCCAAAGCACTTATCACTGGGCAAAGGATTGTCCCCACAAAAGTGAGCAGGCAAAATGTACAGAGGATGTTGAGAGGTTACCACAAAATGTGGATGAGTGCAACATAACTTTGTTTTCGAAGGATTTATTGTCAGACTCTGAGATCTTCATGGTGGAGGCTTTGGGATCAGCTGTCCTTGACACAGCATGTACCAGAACAGTATGTGGAGAAAAGTGGCTTGATCATTATGTGAGTGGATTACAACAGAGTGAATTTGCCAAACTGGAGACCAAAGAAAGTGCCAGAGCATTCTGGTTTGGTGATGGCAGACTTGTCCGTTCTACGAAGAGTGTGAAAATTCCAGCTGTGATAGGTCAAATGAAATGTCATATAGACACTGAAGTTGTTCCAGTAGACATCCCTTTGCTCTTAAGCAAAGCATCACTGAAAAGAGCAGGTGCCGTGTTGGACATTGAACATGACAAAGCTGTAATGTTTAAGCAGACAGAGAAAATTGAGTTAACCTCTTCAGGCCACTATTGCGTGAACTTAAAACCTGAGGTTGATCCTGAAGAGGGGGAGATTCACGATGAGGAGGAAATTCTCACTGTGACTGGAAATATGACTACACAGGAAAAACAGAAGACTCTGCTGAAGCTCCACAAACAATTCGGACATGCTTCAGTAGAGAAACTGAAAAGACTAATGGACTCTGCAGGTAACTGTGATGATGAATGCATTGGAATCCTAAAAAACATTGTTAGTAACTGTGAAACATGTGTTAGATACAGCAGGCCAAAGCCAAAGCCAGCTCTGGGTCTACCCATGGCTTCAACCTACAATGAGACAGTTGCTGTGGACTTGCATGAGCTAGAACCAGGAGTGTGGTATCTGCATATCATTGATCACTTTACACACTTCAGTGCGGGGAGTATTGTCACGACCAAGAAGCCTAAAGAAATTGTGAAGCATCTCATTCATCGCTGGATTAGTGTACATGGGCCTCCCCATAGACTCTTCAGTGACAATGGAGGGGAATTTAACAATGAAGAAATAAGGGATATGGCTGAAAAATTCAACATTGAACTCAAGACCACTGCAGCTTACAGTCCATGGAGTAATGGCCTTTTGGAAAGACATAACCAAACCCTCACTGAAATCCTGTTGAAAATAAGAAAAGACAATGGATGTAATTGGGGAATGGCTCTGGATTGGGCTTTGTTGGCAAATAATTCAATGCACAATGTGCACGGCTACAGCCCATATCAACTTGTGTTCGGACAAAACCCAAATATGCCGTCAGTCCTGACTGATAAGCCACCAGCCCTTGAAGACACTACACCTCACAACTGGATAGCTCAGCATATTGCAACTTTACATGCTGCACGACGAGCCTTTACAGAGGCAGAATGCTCTGAGAGGATCCGGCGAGCCCTTCGTAAACAACTGCGGCCTAATGATGAGCAGTACAGAACCGGGGACAAGGTCTACTACAAACGGGCTGATTGCACGGAATGGAAAGGTCCAGGGGCCTCATGTATAAACGTTGCGTACGCACAAAAAGCTTGCGTACGCTGGTTCACGCACACTTTGTGATCTATAAAGATTTACTTGACGTGAGAATGTGCGGGCCGTCACGGAAACTTTTGAGCAGACGTGAGAATGTGCGGACCGTCCGCAAAGTCTTGTCTGGCTCTGTAACATGGCGAATTCTAACTGAAAAGTGCCGAAACTCACCAAACATTACCACTTACTGTCATACGTCTATGACGTTGACTATTAGTCAAAACCCAAACGGGAAATGCTATCTCTATATAGGCTACTGTTTAATCCGCCACCACTTAATAACTTTGAGGGTGTCAAACGAACGACAAATTCACTCAGGAAATCATGCTGTTACGATGCGCCACCACTCCTTTCTTAATTTCGAGTTTTACATCGGACCATTTCTTCTTAATTTCTGCCATGGTCCGGTTCTCCGAACCCACAGCATTTACGGCCCTTTAATAATAGTAATAATTGGGTGTGCTCAAGCCTTCGGCGAGAGCCCTAAAACTCAGTCAATATTTGGCCTACATAGACAACCTAGGTGTCAAAAGTTTCGTCTTGGTAGCGATTGAGTTGCTTGTATTGGGATTTACGTTCCGTTGCATGGTTTTAGGCTCAAGTAAAGTTTTGTGGCGAAAAGTGAAGCTAACGGTGGCTAATTTGCTAGCCACTGTCACTGACGTTACTAACGTCACTACGTCACTAACGTCACGAAAACACGCGTGACTACCTTTAGCAGAACATTCGTTTCGCATCTGTTAACTTGGGGGATAGCTAGGCTAACTATAGCTTTACTGCAAGGCAGCTGCAGAAACGCCACAAGCAAAGAGGCCAGGGTGATAACTATTTACTCATTTTACTTTGTGATATGACACACAATTGTGATGTGTAATGTACAATATAAGCTAATATTATTAAGGAAGTAGGCCCACGTCTACTTTCGGAAACGGTAGTCTACTATTTCACTGAAGCATTAGCATAATGACATTAGCCTCTGTTGCCCGGGCAACACATACTACATTGGTCTATGATGCATCTGTTTTCAGTCGTTAAAATAAACATTCCTCACAAATACATTTTCGTTGTAGGATTTATTATGACGTGAAATTATCATTACCTGTGGTTACAAACCAGTGTTGCTCACTGCAACGCTGTAGCCTACGCGAGACACACTGCAAAAACATCTAGCACTACACAGCTGTTTAGGAAGTCAAACGTCTAACTACTAACCTGAACTTCATTGCCACAGACTAAACTTTATTCTGTTCATCTGTTCATGAAAATAATTAATTTCAGCCTAAACCGTACAACGGAACGTTACATCCAATTCAACCAACGCAATCGCTATCAAGACGAGCACTGCCAGTCTAGTACTGTACTGTAGTAGTAGTACAATTTACCGGGGCAGCTTCTCCACACAGGGCTATATCGCATTTTGCGTTGTTACTGACAATGATCGCTACCTGTGAGCTTTTTAACGAGCGATTTTCCACTAAATAAATGTCAAGCTTATTTAGGTTTTTGGGGGCATATTTTCAGTTAGCAGATGGTACTGTTTGAATCGTGATTCCATATTCTACTGCCGGTAACGTCGTAGAATAATCTTCAAAGGGGGTACTTTATTAATGAAAGAATGCAATATGAGTAGGCTAAATGCCGGAAAATATCACGAGAAGGGAAAAACTTAAAAGGACGTTTAAGTAATAGAGATTAGGTCAATTTTTACACCGGTCTGCCAAATGTATTCGTTTTGATTCAGCTATGAGGCTGCCTCTTGCAGGGGAAATGAGAAGACATCTATTTCATTCTACACTTCACTCGTATTTTGATTTGTAAATGAGCAGCAAAAAAAAGATGCTTTTAAATCTATGTAATCTTTATAAATAATAAGTTTTTTTTTCATTTTTATGTAAAATATACAGAAATATCAGTTGTAAAAATTTCATTAAAAAACGGACCCTGTGCAACCGACGCAAGCAAGCACACCCTACAATTTCCCCAGAAATTGTACCCTCTCTAGTTGGGTGTGCTTTGCCTTCGGCAAGGGCACAACCTTTGTTCTCTCACATATATCTTCTTCTTATTATTTTCCCACCCCTAAAACTCAGTCAATATTTGGCCTACATAGACAACCTAGGTGTCAAAAGTTTCGTCTTGGTCTCGATTGCGTTGCTTCTATTGGGATTTACGTTCCGTTGCACGGTTTAGGCTGAGGCCAAGTTTTTGGGGCGAAAAGTGTCTTCTGTCAACGAAGGGTAGCAGTGCTAGCCTACGTCACTACGTCAGCACACGTTAGCAACGACGCATGGATACTACGTGATAGAGACGTTCTAGCACGCAAATTGGAGCTTGGATTATGAGTGAAAAATGCCAACCCCCAAAATTACCAACCATTGGGTTTTGTTGAGAAAGCAATTTCGAGTGGAACTGCCATCTCGGATTTTTTATTTAGGTTGTGAAAGTCTTTGTAATTTGAGCGAGTGCGTCCGTGAGACTGCCTAGGCGGCAGCCATGCAAGCGTCATAGTAGTTTAGTATTTTCGTATTTTTATAGTTCGGTCAATTCTACACCACAAAATAGGAGGGCAATGTTATGACGATATGACTATTGTGAAGACAGCCAGAAGGTGAGATTTTAATGTAGGTTGCTGTAAAAACTTTGATTGGTTTGCTACGTGAGAGCCCCGTCAGCCTCCGTTGACGATTGCGTCAGCTTTTGTCGATCTTTGATGAGTATTTTCTTAATTTCGTACCAGGGTCAATTCTACATCAAAAATCAGAAGGAGGGCAGTGTTATAAAGATATGGCGATTGCGAAGACAGCCAGCGCGTCAGCATATTTTTGTGATTTGTGTAAAACTTGGAATTTGAGTGACACCACGGCTTGTTTTGACGTTAGCCTCAGTCAGACTCGGCTCACCCACTGGCAGTGTGTAGTACTGTCTTCAATGCCACAGCTAAACTTTATGTCAAAAGAAATGTTCTCATTTCCGGCGCTTTCAAACAATCAGTGAAATGTGGAGCAACAGCAGCTAGCTTGCCTCTAGCAAACTTATTTTGAATTAGCCATTTCCCCCTACATTAATGTCAAACTTATTTACGTTTTGGGGGGCATATTTTCAGTTAGCAGACGGTACTGTTTGAATCGCGATTCCATACTGCCAGTGACAACGTTGTTACAGTAGCTTGTTTCAAAGGGGGTTTGCAGCTGTTTCAAAGGGTGTTCTTAATGAAATATGCAATATGAGTAGGCTAAATGCTTGAAAATATCACTAGAAGGGAAAAACTTACAACCGCCGCAAGCAGGCACACCCTACAATTTCCCAGAAATTGTACCCTCTCTAGTTGTATTTGTAATGCACTTTATATTTAGCTAAATCTCAAAGTGCTACAGGTAAAAAAAGAAAGGGCGCATGCGCCTGACAGTTTACTCCGCCGACTTTCTTACGTTGCTAATGCCTGATGACAGACCCACAAACAGGACACATTTTCTCGCCTCCCCCTGCTATTGTTATAACCTCGATCTCACAGTCTGTGAAATTGTTATTTAGACATTTTACTTCAGACAGAGAAATGACCTCAGGAGCGCATTTATAGGCCATCTGCATATTCATTTATGGGAGGAAGCAAGGCGGGGTCAGTGGCTCGTTCACGTGCGGTCAATCTCACATTGATTGTGATTTATAAATGAAAGGTGCGCAGGATCTGGCGTACGACCGGTTTTATACATGTGAATATTTCTGTGCGTAGGTACTTTTCGAGTTTTGGCCGTACGCCATCTTCTGGTACGAAAGCTGCGCAATCCTTTATACATGAGGCCCCAGGTGTGGTCATTGGCCAAGACGGTGTAGTGGTTTTTGTGAGGCACGGCGGCACCTATGTCCGTGTACATCGTTCCAGGCTGAGAAAGATTGATACTCAGCCGACGGTGGTGGAAGACATGGAAACTCAACAAGATGAAACTCAGCAGGCGGTGTCCGAAGGACAAACAATGCTACCACACTCTGGGTTCAAATATGAAAACTGTGACATGGACGGTGTGGAAGAGATGGTGACAAATTCTGACTCACCTGACTTGGAGCACAACAATCGGTCTGAGCAGGATAGGTGTGCACAAACTGATACATTACAGACAGCCATTGTCGCAACTCCTGAAAGACTGCAGCTGAAAGCTGGAAAAGTAGTGACGTATACAGACAGGGTAAGTGGACAAACAGTAACGGGAAGGATTCTTGGCCGTGCAGGAAAGGCCACTGGAAAATATAGAGACTGGTTTAATATGCAATACAGTGGACCAGAGGAAATTGCTGGTACTACAGGATTAGTCAATCTGAGTCAAATGGAGAATGTTCACATGGCTCCATCTGAGCATGCTGACCTGTGTACAGACAGTTATGATGATGACATTCTTCTGATGGACGATGATGTTTTTCACCCAGCTAAACAAGCTGAGCTATGTAACTGGAAAGAGAATGACGTCTTTGAAGAAGTGAGCGATGAGGGTCAAAAACGCATCTAGACACGGTGGGTGTGTACATTGAAAGAGACTCCTGATGGCATACACCTAAAGCTAGACTAGTTGCTAGAGGTTTTGAGGAAATAAACAGGGATGAGTTACCAAAGGACTCTCCTACATGTGCCTCTGAGTCTCTAAGAATGGTCATGGCAGTCATCTGTCAAAGGAAATGGCAACTGAATTCTATGGACATTAAAGCAGTGTTTTTACAAGGCAAAGAATTGACTCGAAACATCTACATTCGTCCACCACCAGAGACTCAGAGCCAAGGAATTCTGTGGAAACTGAAGAAATGTGTTTACGGACTAGCAGACGCCTCTCTTTATTGGTACAATAAAGTGAAAGACACCATGTATCAGTTGGGAGCTGTCTTTTTACAAATCGACCCAGCAGTCTTCTACTGGCTGGATGATTCCTATAATGTAATGGGAGTCCTCGCTTGCCATGTGGATGACTTTATCTGGGGAGGTTCAGGAAAGTTCTCCACAACAGTCATACCACGTTTGAAAGTAGCTTTCCAAGTAGGACGAGAAGAGCATGACACCTTCAACTACATTGGAATAAAGTTTAACTCTATAAATGACGAGATACAGGTACAACAGACAAGGAAGTTGACATGCTGAGGTCAAAGATCGGACAGATTCTATGGGTCGCAAGACAAACAAGGCCTGATGTAATGTGTGATGTATCCATCCTGGCTTCCAGTAGAAAACATGCAACTGTTCAGACTCTGCACTGTATAAACAAACTGGTCAGGAAGCTAAAATCTGATGAAGTGACCTTGAAGTTCCAGTACCTAGGAAAAGATGGCTCCCTGAAGCTAGTTGTGTTCAGTGATTCTTCAATGGGCAACCTTCCAGATGGAGGGACTCAGGGTGGGCATCTTATCCTGCTTATGGGAGAAAATGGAAGATTCTCACCTATATGCTGGCAATCAAAAAGAATCAGAAGAGTTGTCAGAAGCACTTTGGCAGGAGAGACTTTGGCTCTTGCAGATGGCATTGACAATGCAATATTCTTAGCCACACTGTTTTCAGAACTTACTGTAGGCGACTGCAAGCACAGAGGTCTACCTATCTTATGTGTAACTGACAATCCACTCACTGCTTGATGCTGTTAAGTCCACCAAATCAGTTACTGAGAAGAGACTGCGTCTTGAGATCAGCAATGTCAAAGAACTCATTTCAATCTGGAACCATTCAAAACATCATGTGTTCGGCTTCCAAAGAACAGCTCGCTGACTGCTTGACAAAGAAAGGAACATCAGCACTTGTCCTGTTGAGGGCTCTCAAGGAAGGTGTATGGCAACTTAAAGAATGAAAGGACAAGATAACAAATCAAAGAGACTGATGTGATATAAAAATAATGTTGTTTGTTTGGTGAACTAAATTGTAAACTGAGTTGTTTAATGTTTTCCTTAAGAAAAAGGGGGAGTTTGTTAAGTATGACTGCGCATGTGCAGTTCGGGGCGGGTAGTTTTGTATAATTGAACAATGCCAGTGATGCATGGGGCGGAATAAAGTGATACATTTGATACTCAACGTTGTCGTCTGTTTGAGTTAACACTAGCCATGCTAGGCAGAGACAACATCGCTACGCAACTGGACGAAGGTCACCGGATTGGGGTGAGGAAACACAACGAACAAGTGGATAAGAACAGGCACGTTATATCAAAGATAATTGATTGTGTTAAATTAATCTATAAATCCTTAATATTTAGTCTTACAGTAATAGTTGTGTTGTGTTTCCTAATAATACAAGGGAGAGTGGCTCAAGTGCCCGGATGTCTGTGGTTTTCAATATTTCTGAACTGAGTGTAATGATATCTATTGTCCACAAATGTGGACATTTGCCTATAGCTGTGTGCATTAATTAAATAATTACTATTTCACAGAGAACTATCATGCAGTTTGTGTTCAATTGTATTAGGATGGTTACTGAATTGACTGAATATTTCACAGCCCCACCTAGAATAATTTTCACCAGCCGCCACTGGTAACTCTACTTAACAAAGTACATAATGATAACACAGATGTCTGTTTGTGAGTTTGCCATGTTCAAAGTCCAAACATAATATTTTGAGTCTGCTCTGATCAAAAATATTTTGTCCCAGAAATGGATATCATATGGTGTGACACTATATTGTTCTGCCTTCTCTAGGAATTGCCTAAATACTGCCACCTAGTGGACAGCACACACTGGGGACGAAGTAGGGTTTCTTTTTGGGTTTAGTGGATGTTCCACGCTAGTTTTGATGTTAGCTAATTCCTCTTTGGAGAGCCTTCTTTCACGCTCGAACTTTGGAAATTATTTGTCTTTTTACAAAATGTTCAATCCTGCAAAGTTGATTACAAAGTTGAAAAGAGTAAACGCAAAAAAAAGCAACGCTCGTCATTCATTTTTATACATCAGGAAAGTGTTAGCTAGCTGTCAAATCCTGCCAAGAGGAATGTGGAGGACAGCATAGTAAAAAGACAAGAGCACGGCGAGTTCAAGCAGAAGAAAAAAGCTTTAGGAGACCACAATGCTACATGAAGACGGAGCAGAGGGTGATGCCACTGAACAAGCACAAGGTACGGCTGCTCAAGAGCTATCAAGACACGGCTATGAGGCAACCCAGAGGCAAGAGCCATCTCGAACACCCGACTCCCGGTCACATATATCCAAGAGGTCCAGCAGATCATCAACATCGTCAGCAGCTGTCAGAGCACGGGCCAAGTCTAAAGCTGCACTGGCCCAGCTGGCCTTTGTCGAGAGAGAAGCAACCATGATGAGACAGAAGGCCGAGCTTGAAGCTAGCGCAATGAGAAACAAGGCTGAGCTCGAAGCCAGTCTCCACGTTCTCACCACCCAAAAGATGGCTGCTGCCGCCGAGGCAGAAGCCACAGCCTACGAGGAAGATGAGATTGAAAGCGGGGAGAAACACCATGAGCCGTACGTCCCGGGAAAGCCTTTCAACGCCTTTGAACGTGCAGGCAACTACATGCAGCAGCACTCAGCAATGTTCGGCAGAGAACCATCACCGCCGACACATGCGCCGCTGCACTGCAGACCAGCCGCATACAGACTCGCTGAACCAGCTGCTCATCATAGCCAAATGCCACTCTTAACCAAGATAAAGAAAGAAGAACCATCTCCCAGTCCACACAAGGGATTCCTTCCCATGCCTCAGCTGTCTCCCAGTTCACACAGGGGGCCCTCCTCCGAGCCACAGCCTGCACAAGACCTCGCCAAGTACCTCATGCGGCGAGAAATGGTGAGCTCAGGCCTGCTACAGTTCGATGATCACCCCTAACATTTCTGGTCATGGAAAGCCTCCTTCCTCAGCGCCACCCAGGACCTGAATCTGACATCCAGGGAAGAACTGGATCGGCTGGTGAAGTGGCTTGGCGCAGACTCAGCAGAACAGGCGTGGAGAATCCGCTCAGTGCACGTCCTCAATCCCACCGCAGGCCTCCACATGGTGTGGCAACGTGTGGAGGAATGCTACGGGACACCAAAAGCCGTAGAAGATGCACTGCTTAAAAAGATCGAAGATTTCCCAAAGCTAAATAACAAAGACAACGCCAAACTCAGAGAGCTTGGTGATATCCTCCTGGAACTGGAGTGCGCCAAGGAAGAAGGATACCTACCACGCCTTGCCTTTCTTGATACAGCTCGCGGGGTGAACCCAATCGCAGAGAAGCTACCCTACTGCCTGCTAGAGAGATGGATAACGACCGGATCCAGGTTCAAAGAGGAACGGGGCGTAGCCTTCCGTCCATTCTCCATCTTCTCACAGTTTGTCCGGCGACAGGCTAAAGTGCGGAACGACCCAAGCTTCGCCTTCGCAACCTCCATCAGCCACACACCACCGAAAGCAGAGAGTGCCGTGAACCAGCTCTACGGAGATGGGGACAGGCGACCCAGACCGTGAGTGTCCTATACACAGGAAGCCACACCCACTCAAAAGGTGTAGGACATTCAGATCCAAGCCTATAGAAGAACGTAAGGCTTACCTCAAAGACAACCGCATCTGTTTGACTATGTTGCTGTTGACCCACAGCACTTGTGCTGTGGGTCAACTCAGCACATGGCAAAAGACTGCAAAGTGCCAATCACCTGTGCCGAGTGCAACAGTGAGAGACACATCACGGCTCTGCACCCAGGCCCTCCTGTCTTCAACAACAGTGCCGTCACGGAGAAGGAGGAAAGCGGGGAGCCTGATGAAGACACGCCCACAGTCACTTCCAAGTGCACAAAGATTTGCGGAAATGCAGACAGCCCACGCTCATGTGCCAAGATCTGCCTGATTAAAGCCTACCCTGCTGGGAGAAAAGACAAAGCAGTCACAATGTATGCAGTACTGGATGAACAGAGCAACAAGTCACTCGCGAAGACAGAGTTCTTCAACCTCTTCAGCCTCAAAGCCAGTCCAGCCAGTGGCATCAAACAGCGAACAGGTGATGGAAGCATTAGCTGAGGAAGACCGCGCCAAAGACCTGAAACACTTGGAGCTCGGCGTAGATCCTCTCCCCCTCCAACGAAGCCTGGGCCTCTCCTGGAACCTGGAAACAGTTCTACAGTTCTACCAGTTTTACATTCCTTGTGTCTCGGGAGGAGAAACCATACACGCGGAGAGGTATCCTGTCCACCGTGAACAGCCTATACGACCCCCTGGGTTTCGTTGCTGCCATAGTTATGCAGGGGAAAGCGTTAGTGCGGGAACTTTCATCCGAACAGGGGTGGGACACTCCACTTGACCCCGACAAAGAGACAGTGGAACACGTGGAGAGACTCACTCATAGCCCTGGAAGACCTAAACATAAAGAGGTGCTACATACCCGTCCTGCTGTCCTCTACGCAGAGGAAAGAATTCTGCATTGTCTCTGATGCCTCGACAGTGGCGATAGGGACTGTGGCTTACCTGAGAGGTATCGACGCTGATGGCAAAGTGCACACGAGATTCATCATGGGAAAGTCCAAGCTGGCCCCCCGGCCTGCTCACACCATCCCCCGCCTCGAACTCTGCGCAGCCGTGCTCGCTGTTCAAATGTACGAGCTGATCAGAGACGATATGGACATTCATGTGGATGCTGTCAGGTTCTTTACTGACAGCAAAATTGTATTAGGCTACATCCATAACTCGTTGAGAAGATTCTATGTGTCCAACAGAGTGAACCGCATCAGACGATCCACTCACCCAGACCAATGGTCATATGTACCCACGGACCAGAATCCTGCGGACCATGCCACAAGACACGTGCCTGCAGCACAGCTACAGCAGAGCAGCTGGGACTCCGGTCCCGGTTTCCTGACCGAAGAAACTCGGGAGCCCTACACCTTCATGCTGCTGGAGCCCCACGCAGACGCCGAGATCCGACCTTAGGTCACCGCTCTGGCTACCAGGGCCTCGGACGCTCAGCTGGGCTCACAGCGGTTCGAAAGATTTTCAAGCTGGAGAAACCTCTGCAATGCTACAGCCCGACTCATCCACGTCGCTGCATCTTTCAAAGGAAATCCAGTCAGCTCAGATTGTAAAGGCTGGACCCGTTTCAAAGACACACTCACCACAAAAGAGCTCTCACTGGCGAAGTGTCTAATCCTTCGCTCTGTCCAGCACGAGGCCTTTGCAGATAAACTGAAATGCTTGAAAGAGGGTAAGACACCTTCTTCCCAAGCTAAGCCCACTCAAGAAGCTCAATCCAGTGATCGATGAAGACGGCCTGCTGCGGGTCGGAGGTCGTATCTCATCCGCACCTGACTTGTCAGGAGAAGAGAAACACCCTCTCTTTATCCCACGCACCCACCACATCGCCACTCTCCTGGTGAGATTCTACCACGAGCAGGTGGTGTATCAGGGGCGACACATAACAGAGGGAGCAGTCAGAGCAGCAGGCTATTGGATCATCGGCGGTAAGCATCTGGTGTCATCTGTCATCCACAGGTGTGTGACCTGCCGCAAGCTACGCGGACGGCTACAGGACCAGAAGATGGCAGACCTGCCCGCCGACAAACTCACACCCGAGCCTCCGTTCACCAAAGTGGGCCTTGATATCTTCGGGCCATGGGCCGTCATGACACGGAGAACAAGAGGAGGAAGTGCAGACAGTAAGCGCTGGGCAGTGATTTTTACCTGCATGTCAACCAGAGCTGTCCACCTCGAGGTCATTAAATCGATGACTTCTGACAGCTTCATCAACGCACTCTGAAGATTTTTTGCCATCCGTGGTCCAGCCAGACTTCTCTGCTCTGACAGGGGGACTAACTTTGGTGGAGCCTGTAAAGAGCTAGACATTAACACGGAAGACGCAACCATAACTGCATACCTCCAAAGCAAAGGGTGTTCATGGGTATTCAACCCACCACACTCATCACATATGGGGGGTGCATGGGAGAGGCTAATCGGCATAGCCAGGCGCATCCTGGATGCCATGCTGCTTCAGACCGGACACAGCCGCCTCACACACGAGGTCCTAAGCACTCTCATGGCCGAGGTAATGGCCATCATGAACGCCAGACCCCTGGTGCCTGTGTCTTCCGACCCCGACATGCCGACAGTCCTCACCCCAGCAATGCTGCTTACTCAGAAGATGAGCACTGTCTCCGCTCCCTCCGGGAACTTCCAGATGGCGGATCTACATAGTAAACAGTGGAAACACGTCCAGTGCCTTGCAAACACCTTTTGGAAGAGATGGAGAAGGGACTACCTGTCCACGCTGCAAGGCCGCAGAAAGTGGACTGACGAAAAGCCAAACGTCAAGGTCGGTGACGTTGTCCTGCTCAAGGACAGCCAGGCCCACAGAAACGACTGACCTGTGGGAGTGGTCGTCAACACTCTGCCAAGCGGGGACAAGAGGATCCGCAAGGTGGAGGTCAAAATAGCAAAAGAAGAGACTGTTAGGTGTTTTTGAGACCTATCTCAGAAATAGTCGTTCTTATATCAGAGTAGTAAGAAAAATGTATGTTGTGTGCCAACAGAACTGTATGTAATTGGGTGTGCTCACGCGAGCACAACCATTGTTCTCAAATCAAATCAAATTTATTTGTATAGCCCTTTTTACACGCAAGCATGTCACAGAGGGCTTTACATACGCCCCTAGAACTGCCCCTCAACCAACCTAAACCCTCAAGGAAGACAAGGAAAAACTCCCAGAAAAACTCTCAGCAGGAGAAAAAATGGAAGAAACCTTGGGAGGAGCAATTCAGAGAGGGATCCCCTCCTCCAGAGAGGGTTGGTGAGAGAGAGGAGCAGAACACAGGCTTAACATAGTCATACAGTGTCAATGGGTTTTTAAACACAAAAATCCATTGTTCAATCTTTATAGATGTAGGACAGGACCGGGAGACTCGCGACCAGGTCCAGCGTTGGCCGACCGACGACCAGGCAGGTGCTGACAGCTCAAACCCCCCACACCACAAGGGATGTGTGTGGTGGGGGACACACACACACACACACACAGAGAGAGGAGAGCAGGGATTAGAGAATGCCAGGAGCAGCTAACAGTTACAGTCATAATAGAATGAGGTGAGATCCCCACCGGTCAAGTGTGGACTAGTGCAGCAATTTAACTGAGCAAAGAGGGATATTTGATGCGGCCCCACACACCAAGACAGCGACAGCCCCCCTCGGTTGGAACATGAAATCTGTTCCAGGAGAGAGAACTCTAAAATAAGTTATACTTATTCGAATAAGGATGAAAACAACCCGTCCCCCGTTGTCTCCAACCAACATACTTACCTTTAGCAATCGTAGAATTGACTAAACAAGAAAGTTTTTAACCTAATTTTAAATGTCGAAACAGTATCAGACTCCTTGATTGAGACAGGTAATTTGTTCCAGAGAAGAGGTGCTCTATATGAGAACGCCCTACCTCCAGCTGTTTTTTTCTTAATTTTGGGAACCACCAGATAGCCGGCATCTTGAGATCTAAGTGTCCTTGCCGGGCAATAGGGTACAAGGAGACCGGAGAGGTACAGTGGAGCCAATCCATGCAGAGATTTGTAGGTTAGTAGTAGAACTTTGAAGTCAGCTCTGGCTTGGATAGGGAGCCAGTGTAGAGACAAGAGTAGATGTTATGTGATCAAACTTTCTTGTTCTAGTCAGTAGTCTAGCAGCAGCATTCTGCACCCGCTGTAAATTTTTTAGGTAGGTAATTGGGAGGCCAGAGAATAAAACATTGCAGTAGTCCAATCGGGACGTAACAAATGCATATATTAGTTTTTCAGCATCATCCTTTGAGAGGAACCTTCGTATTTTGGCAATATTACGTAGATGGAAAAATGCAGTTCTGGTGATTTGCTTAATATGGTACTCAAACGAAAGGTCTGGGTCCATTGTGACTCCTAAATGTTTTACCAGCTGGCTCTGAGAGACTTTGACGCCGTCTAGGTCTAAGGTCAGATTGGAAAAATTATTTCTATATTTTTTAGGACCGAAAATTTGAACCTCGGTTTTATCCGAATTAAGGAGAAGGAAATTTGCAGTCATCCAAGCTCTCACGCTGGAAACACATTTTTCCATAGCATGTGGAAATTCTCCAGACTTTATAGACATATATAGCTGAGTATCATCTGCATAACAGTGAAAATTTACCCCAGAACTTCTAATTATGTTTCCTAAAGGCAGCATATAGAGCGAGAATAACAGAGGGCCTAGAACTGAACCCTGTGGTACTCCGTATTTTACAGTGGAGCTCCTGGATGAGCAGCCATCATAGTGGACATACTGTGATCTATCAGATAGATACGATCTAAACCACTGAAGTGACGTACCAGAAATCCCAACATAGTTCTCAATACGTTCCAGGAGAATCTCATGATCCACAGTGTCAAAAGCTGCACTTAGGTCTAGAAGAACCAGGACAGAGATAGAGCCCGCGTCAGAGGCTAACAGTAGATCATTAACTACCTTGGCTAATGCAGTTTCAGTGCTGTGGTGGAGACGAAATCCAGACTGGAGAGGTTCATAAAGCTGATTTGTGGAGAGGTGCTCAGTGAGCTGTTTTGCCACAGCCCTTTCTAAAATTTTGGAGAGAAATGGCAAATTTGAAATTGGCCTGTAGTTGCTAAGACAACCTGGATCCAGGTTTGTTTTTTTAAGGAGGGGCTTAATAATAGCTTGTTTGAAATCGTTGGGGACTTGGCCAGTTACAATAGATTCATTAATAATACTAAGCATGGGCGGTCCAATAATAGGGAGAAGTTCCCTACAGAGTTTGGCAGGGAGGGGATCGAGAAGGCAGCTAGTGGGTTTCGAGGAGTCTATCAGCTCGATGAACGCTTCCAAAGAAATAGGGTTAAAGTGAGTGAGAGCCTCAACATGCAGCATCCTTGGTATAGAGGAAAATTCAGTGTTGATGGCCACTCCTCCAGGACTATTCTGTAGTTTGTCCCTTATTGCATAGATTTTTTGGTCAAAGAAATCTAAGAACTCATTGGGAGAGAAATCTGAACTAACACAGAGTGTACTTTTCTTAGTGAGTTTTGCAACAGTATCAAATAGGAACTTAGTATTGTGTTTGTTCTTACTAATCAACTTAGAGAAATATCCTGATCTGGACCTGATGAGGACTTGCTTGTACTCCATTTGGCTGTCCTTCCAGGCCAGGCGGAAAACCTCCAATTTGGTGGTACGCCACTTATGTTCTAGCTTTCTAGTGGACCTCTTGAGAGTGCGGGTTTCCTCTGAATACCATGGAGCCAGTTTCTTTTCTTTTCCTTGGTTTGAGCGGGGCAACAGAATCTAGGGATAGCTGAAGAACCAAATTCAGATCCCTTGTTTTAGCATTTAATGATTTATTTGGGATGTCAAGTGCTTCTAGTGCAGCGGGTAGAATATTAGCCAGTTCCCGAGCTGTGTTTGGGGTTATGCAGCGGCTAGTAGAAATATTCTGAGTGCCTCCAGGGCTCTGGCAGAGGTCCATTTTGAAGGTGACCAGGCAATGGTCTGATAATATAGGATTGTGGGGGTGGACAATGACGTCACTAATCTTGATTCCCCGCGTGAGAACTAAATCCAATGTATGCGAGTGAAGATGGGTAGGTTCTCTCACATATATCTTATTGGGTGTGCTTTGCCTTCGGCAAGGGCACAACCTTTGTTCTCTCACATATATATTATTATTATTTATTTTTGCCCCCCTAAATCTCAGTCAATATTTGGCCTACATAGACAACCTAGGTGTCAAAAGTTTCGTCTTGGTAGCGATTGAGTTGCTTGTATTTTTATTTACGTTCCGTTGCATGGTTTAGGCTCAAGTTAAATTTTTGTGGCGAAAAGTGAAGCTAACGGTGGCTAATTTGCTAGCCACAGTCACTGACGTTACTAACGTCACTAACGTCACGCGTGACTACCTGTAGCAGAACATAACTTGGGGGATAGCTAGGCTAACTATAGCTTTACTGCAAGGCAGCTGCAGAAACGCCACAAGCAAAGAGGCCAAGGTGATAACTATTTACTCATTTTACTTTGTGATGTGAAACACAATTGTGAAATGTAATGTACAATATTAGCTGATATTATTAAGGAAGTAGGCCCACATCTACTTTCGGAAACGGTAGTCTACTATTTCACTGAAGGTGAAATAGTAGATGGTACTGATGGTACTGTTTGAATCGCGATTCCATCTTCTACTGCCGGTAACGTCGTAGAATAATCTTCAAAGGGGGTTCTTTATTAATGAATGAATGCAATATGAGTAGGCTAAATGCCTGAAAATATCACGAGAAGGGAAAACTTAAAAGGACGTTTAAGTCATAGAGATTAGGTCAATTTTTACACCGGTCTGCCAAATTTATTCGTTTTGATTCAGCTATGAGGCTGCCTCTTGCAGGGGAAATGAGAAGACATCATATTTCATTCTACACTTCACTCGTATTTTGAGTTGTAAATGAGCAGCAAAAAAAAGATGCTTTTAAATCTATGTAATCTTTATAACTAATAAGTAGGCCCTATGCATTTTTATATAAAATATACAGAAATATCAGTTGTAAAAATGTCATTAAAAAACAGACCCCTGTGCAACCGACGCAAGCAAGCACACCCTACAATTTCCCCAGAAATTGTACCCTATCTAGTTATGACATTACATTACAAGTAAACGATTTGTTGGTGAAATTATCATTACCTGTGGTTTCAAACCAGTGTTGCTCACTGCAAGGCTGTAGCCTACGCAAGAAAACCACAAAAACAACTAACGTTACACAGCTGTTTAAGCAAGCACACCCTACAATTTCCCCAGAAATTGTACCCTCTCTAGTTGGGTGTGCTCACGCCTTCGGCGAGCACAACCATTGTTCTCTCACATATATCTTATTGGGTGTGCTTTGCCTTCGGCAAGGGCACAACCTTTGTTCTCTCACATATATCTTCTTCTTTTTATTATTATTTTCCCACCCCTAAAACTCAGTCAATATTTTGCCTACATAGACAACCTAGGTGTCAAAAGTTTCGTCTTGGTCTCGATTGCGTTGCTTCTATTGGGATTTACATTCCGTTGCACGGTTTAGGCTGAGCTTAAGTTTTTGTGGCGAAAAGTGTCTTCTGTCAACGAAGGGTAGCAGTGCTAGCCTACGTCACTACGTCAGCACACGTTAGCAACGACACATGGATACAACGTGATAGAGACGTTCTAGCACGCAAATTGGAGCTTGGATTATGAGTGAAAAATGCCAACCCCCAAAATTACCAACCATTGGGTTTTGTTGAGAAAGCAATTTCGAGTGGAACTGCCATCTCGGATTTCTTATTTAGGTTGTGAAAGTCTTTGTAATTTGAGCGAGTGCGGGTCGCCCGTGAGACTGCCTAGGCGGCAGCCATGCATAGTAGTTTAGTATTTTCGTATTTTTATAGTTCGGTCAATTCTACACCACAACACAGAAGGAGGGCAATGTTATGACGATATGACTATTGTGAAGACAGCCAGAAGGTGAGATTTTAATGTAGGTTGCTGTAAAAACTTTGATTGGTTTGCTACGTGAGAGCCCCGTCAGCCTCCGTTGACGATTGCGTCAGCTGTTGTCGATCTTTGATGAGTATTTTCTTAATTTCGTACCAGGGTCAATTCTACATCAAAAATCAGAAGGAGGGCAGTGTTATAAAGATATGGCGATTGCGAAGACAGCCTGTCTTGTTTTGACGTTAGCCTCAGTCAGACTCGGCTCACCCACTGGCAGTGTGTAGTCTGTCTTCAATGCCACAGCTAAACTTTATGTCAAAAGAAACGTTCTCATTTCCGGCGCTTTCAAACAATCAGTGAAATGTGGAGCAACAGCAGCTAGCTTGCCTCTAGCAAACTTATTTTGAATTAGCCATTTCCCCCTACATTAATGTCAAACTTATTTACGTTTTGGGGGGCATATTTTCAGTTAGCAGACGGTACTGTTTGAATCGCGATTCCATACTGCCAGTGACAACGTTGTTACAGTAGCTTGTTTCAAAGGGGGTTTGCAGCTGTTTCAAAGGGTGTTCTTAATGAAATATGCAATATGAGTAGGCTAAATGCTTGAAAATATCACTAGAAGGGAAAAACATAGAGGACGGACCCACCTGCAACCGACGCAAGCAAGCACACCCTACAATTTCCCCAGAAATTGTACCCTCTCTAGTTATTATTATTGTTGGAATGCTGCTTCAGCATTCCAAGTATTGTTCTTTGAATCTTTATTCAAGCATCTTCTTCTTCTTCTTCTTCTATTTCTTCCGCGACACCTTTCAGCGCCTTCAAATCTTCAGCTATTAAAACCGTTCAGCTATCAAAAAATTCAGCCGTTTCAGGCCATGACTGCTATGGCTTTTCAGCTTTGTACCTCTTATGCTTGAATTAATATAAATCAATATTCATAATATTTTTTACATGGTTTTCCAATTGAGTTTTTTTTCAAATCCTCTCAATCCTCTTAAACGTCTTCAACTTTCAAATCCTTCTTCTTCCTCAATCCTTCAGCTACAGCCACCATTTAAACTTTAAAATGTTGACAAAACCCTAAACTATTTTTTTTTAATTCAGCTTTTTGATATCTAATCAACTTTTTTCAATATCACTGATTATGTTTCATGACTTTTTCAAGCCGTTTCTGAGATTTACATGGGTGTGTACGTGAAAGCCTAGAGTGCAGACTGAAACGCTTAGAGTGGAGGGGAGCTTCGGATGTCGTTGAAAAAATATTTCTAGTTTGCCAGCATTGCCACAATTTTCGCTCTTCATGCTTCATTTTTGGATCAATAGATAGCTAATGTTGTGCTGGTCGTAGACAGTTGTCTGTTGAATCCAACAGACGTACACATTTGTTCAGAGCCCCACGAAAGCGAGACAAAGTCCAACTCTCGCCCCATAGAGACCAATGCAAATCTGGTGACAAAATCGTCAGAGAAAGCAAAAAGAACAAGATTTTGAAACTGCCGGTAGAGTCGTATTTCTGACCGCACAGAAATATAAAGGACATCTCTGGTTTCGGCAGAGTCTGGAGTCTCGGAAAATATGATTATTTTTTGGATTGGAAGTATAGTTTTGCGTCTAGGTTAACTTGTTTGAGGTGTGGATTCTAGCGAAATTCCTGTTATTCTTTGCCCTCAGCGCGTTAGCATTCATAGCTGCACCATCACCGTGGCAACCACACAAACAAGCGCCACTCAGTCTATTACACAGGTGATTGTTATTAGCTGATTAGTGGAGACACAGGACAAGCTATTCAGTCAACTCGTCTCATTAAAAGACTAAGAGCACCACAACACAACTACTACCACTACTGATACTGCTATATTGTATGCCACTACTACAACTACTAATTCTGCAGATGCTGCTAATATCTCTTTTACTAACTACTTCGCTAATGGAACTGTTTTGTTCTACTACGCCACTGAGTGCGTTTACTTGACCATGAGAAACCCGATTACTAGCAATTGTCGGTTTATGCCATACGATTACTCCATTTACATGTGTAATTAGTTATGCGATTACTCAATAAGCACGTCTACATGATTATTTTTATTAATCGTTGTATGCTCCACGGACAAAACTTGCACCATCATCCTTCTGCAACAAAGTGTCGCCGTGTCTTCCTGTATCGGCCCTACTGCTGTATGTTTCATTCAATCAACACATTGAATCCTACTAAGAAAGCCGAGTAAACGCACTCAATGCACACATCTGCTACTGCTATTACTATCCCAACTATAATGTCAGCTATATATATATATAATATTCTTTTTATGACTAGCTAGCCTAGGCCTACTTCTTCTTCTGTTTAACAGTTCAGCTTTCAGCTTCTCCCTTATTGTATTTCAGCTCTTAGCGTTGTTAGATGATGCAGTTCAGTTTCCACACTGCCTCTTTTGTGTGACTCACACATTTTTGAAATTCATTTCAGCTTGCGGGTATTTTCTCATTTCTGTATTTTCTGCAATTTAAGAAAAATAATTTCATCTTTCAGCATTCCAACGCATTTTCAGCAGGAAATGCCTTTCTAGTTATACATCTTCTTCTGCCATGGGAGTCTATGGCAGCCCCTAGAACCGTATTGTCAGAAGTTGTGAAATTTGGCACACTTTTTGGGGCCAGTCCCCTCATCAATTTCACCAAGTTTCATGTCTCCATTTCAAACCCTCTAGCGCCACCAATGGGTCAAAGTTGAAGGTGTGTTTACACACTTTACTTTTGAACCACATGTCTCATTTTCGAAAATGAGGTATCGTTGTATTCCCTGGATCAAGACGAGTCCAATGCACTCTATGACGTCATACCCAGTTTATAGATTCTCCGCCATTTTGAATGTTCAGGAAAAGCGTTTTTTCGTATCCCCTCCTACAATTTTTGTCGAATCTTCTTCAAAATTGCCACAGATGATCTTCAGACCAAGCCTCACAAAAGTTATCGTATGGATTTTTGATTTTCGAAATCGTTTGTTGTTTCGCTAACTCTCCTATAAAGTTTGTCCAATCTTCACCAAATTTGGCACAGATCATCTTAAGACCAAACCTCACAAAAGGTATCGTATGGATTTTTGATTTTCGAAATCGTTTGTTAGTTACAGCCAATCAAATTGAGCAACTGATCTGGAAAAAGGGAAGTGAGGTCATATCTTAGTCAATCTTTGATGCATTGACTCCAAACTTGGTGTATGGACTCAGGACCCTCTTATGAAGAGGTCTGAGACAGGTAGTGACATTTGACCTCTAGGGGGCACTACAATAGGCAGGATTGTGTGTTGACCAATAACTGTTGATTTGTTTGTCTTATTTAAGTGATTCCTTTGTCTCGTGATATCTTAGTAGATCCCGTGTCTGACACGTTAACTTGTGATACCAGCCAAATTGATGTGGCCGCCATTTCGAATGAATATAAAGTTTTTTCGCTACCCCTTCTATAAAGTTGTCCAATCTTCACCAAATTTGGCACAGATCCTCTTCAGACCAAGCCTCACAAAAGACATCACGTTTTTTTGATTTTCTAGATTTTCTATTGGAACAGCCAATCAAAGTCGTCAACCAAGCCACCATAAAAGAAGTAAGGTCATATCTCAGCACCTCTTTACTGCATTGACACCAAATTTGGTATAAGGACTTGGGACCCTGTTCTAAAGAGGTCCAATAGGTCATGCCATTTCTCCTCTAGGTGGCGCTGCAATAAGCACAAATCTGGCACCAATTATCTTCAGATCAAGCCTCACAAACATGGTTTTTGATTTTCAAAACAGTTTTTCCGGTAAAGCTGATCAAAGTCGGCGATGAAGCCGCCAAAACAGGAAGTGAGATCATATCTCAGGAAATATTTGCTGAATTGACATCAAACTTGGTACAGGTGCTCGGGACCCTGTTCCAAAGAGGACCACAAAAGGTTGTGTCATCTAACCGCTAGGGGGCGATCCCTTGTCTGACACATAACTTGTGATACGAGATGAATTGATGCGCCCGCCATTTTACGTTTTATAAAGTGTTTTCCCTATTCCTCCAACAAAATGTTCCAATATTCACCAAATTTGGCACAGATTATCTTCAGACCACAATCACATTGACATGTCAAAATAGGACTGAATTACAGCTGTTTAAACTTGGGCCAAATCTGACAACCGCTTGCCAGTTGTCACGGAGCGCACGGCGACGGTGCGCCGGTCTGCGTCACCGGAATTCTAATACGCACCTGTTTTGTGTTGGGACTAATTAGGACGGCTATATAAGCCGAGATGTTTCCGACTTCGTTGTGGAGTCTCATTCTTGTTTCATGTTATGGCCGTGTGGCGTCTGACCTTTGTTTTGTGAAACCTTGTTTATTCTCAAGTAAAGACCTTGTGCGCTTTCATCCAAAAGACGCTGACTCCTTGCCTGCTTTACCACACCAGTTGAAAAACTGCTTATATTTTTACACAGTAACTGAACACAGTAATTTCCAGCACTGAGAATAGCTCACTAGGATAAATTGGTGTCCTGGCAAGGGCAACGTAAGAAGTTCAAATCCAGCCAAAGCCAACGACCCTTCCATGTCACTGGTTTTTTGTTTAGCGAGACTGTAAGCCACTGCAAAGGAAGCCAGGTACAACTAGGGGTGGGTATCGAGAATAATTCCCAGTGAACCGATTCCTTGGAATCACGGTTCTCTGTGCCGTTGGGAATGTGAAAACTTTTATAGTTTATTCAGACTGCAGCAAACATGGCAACTAGGCAGAAGCGTTCTAAAGTTTGGTTGTATTTCACACAACAAAATGACAACAACGCCCTATTAACGCGTGTAAAAAGTCTATTTCGTCGAAGGGAGGAAATGCCACAAATATAAAGAAGCATTTGAACACACAGCATGGAATTAAGTTACTGGAATGTCATGTGTTCGATGCACGCAGCGCAGCTAACGTTCGCGCTTCATAAAGGTGAGCTAAACTCCTCAAAAGTGATCACAACCACTTGTCACTGTGTGAAGCAATTTGCCTTTATTGTGTGTAGTCGATCAAGTTATCTGTCCCGTCGTTTGAAGCATACACTTTTGCTCCGACATTCGTCTCCCATTATTGATCACTTCACGTTAATTATCGGAGGGCGTGTGTTATCAGCAAACTTTCGCGTTGTCGTGTTAACCCAATATTAGCTAAACTGAGCGACACTGTCATATTATATGATTTGACCTTGGCTGAAAATGGAAGATTCTATAGCTAAGCTAGCGTAGCTATAACTGACATAGCTTAGCTATAGAATCTTCCATTTTCAGCCAAGGTCAAATAGAAGTGTAGAAGAAGAGCAACGACAAAATGTAAATGTGTATGTATACATACTGTATATGGTGTGTAGCCTTATAGAAAATTATATAAAATAAAATGTATGTAAATTAACCCGTTTGGGCTCTTTTTTCCCCCCCTTGCCCAATAAGAATCAATAAGGAATCGAATCAATAAGCAGGAATTGATGGAATCAGAATTGTTAAAATCTTATCAATACTCATCCCTAGGTACAACGCAGTCGCTAGCTACCTGTAGTCTAGCTGTATATAGTCATGGCAATCCTCACACAAACTATCAAAATTATTTTAGATTTTCTAAACGGTTTGATCGGTACAGCCAATCAAAATCTGCGGCAAAGCCGGCAAACAGGAAGTTGGGTCGTATCTCAGCAAATCTTTGATGGATTAAAAGCTGCATTTACTCAGAACCCTGTTCTGAGAATGTCTAAAATGTTTTTTGTTCATTTTACCTGCTTTACCGGTTTGGCCACCTCATTGCTGCTTGCAGCTATATTTTATCTTTGGTATTGTTATGTAAAACCCGTCACACTAAAGACACAGGGAAGGGGAACTAAAGTGGGAGTGCCAAAAATATTTGATTTATTGAAAAAATTACAAGAAACAACTCGCCTTGTAACCCTTGTATGTGCTTCTGAGATGTCTTCTGTACTTCCTGGTTGAATAAGGACCCCTTCTCCCCAAGGGTCTCCAAACAATTGCTTGGTTAAATATCACAATATTATGCTGTTCTCCACATGCGTTTCCTCTTGGCAGGATTTGACAGCTAGCTAACACTTTTCTGATGTATAAAAATGAATGACGAGCGTTGCTTTTTGTTGCGTTTAATCTTTTCAACTTTGTAATTAACTATGCAGGATTGAACATTTTGTAAAAAGACAAATAATTTCCAAAGTTCGAGGGTGAAAGAAGGCTCTTCAAAGAGGAATTAGCTAACATCAAAACTAGCGTGGAACATAGTGTTGTTTTTGGCGACCTGTTTTAATTTGAGTTTTAGTCTAGTCTTTGTGTCAAGCTGTCATTTTTGTTTTTATTAGTTTTAGTCACGTTCATACTCTTTTTAGTCTAGTCAAGTTTTAGTCGACTAAAAGTCTGAGCATTTTAGTCAGACTTATCCATGACTATTTTCGTCTAGTTTAAGTCAATGGAAATTGTATTTTAGTGTCTTTTTAATCAAAACATAAGTAGTCTAAACAGTAGTCTCAGGAGGCATGTTAATGCCAAAACCATTTGTTTAATGTATTGGTCTAGATAGAATAAGGTATTCAAAGTCATGTTGTTGATGCCAAATTCAGTTCAGTGTGATTGCTATGTGAATGACAAAACTAGCTACAGTATTTGGCCAACAAGGGATGCTTAGTAGACATGCAGTCAGTAAGGTAGGAACTAAGAACCCACTTTACACTGTCTCATACAAATACACATGCACACACACAGTACACACACTAGTCACACATGGTAACCCACTTTACACTCTCTCACAAACAAACACACATACGCTAGTCACACACGTTTGTCTCAGACTCTCAGTCGGTTTCAGCTCAGTAGCTAACGTCTAAAGCTAACGTTAAAATGAGACACATTAAGCACAGCCTCATGAGTTAGCTAATAATAACGCGACTAAACGAGATGAAATAACGTTATAACATTTCGTCTCGTTTTTATTTTGTAAACTACATTTCGTCTCGTTTTTATTTGTCAACGATATTGCATTATACATTTAATTATAGTCATCGTCACATGACCAGCATTTACGTTGCGTCTCGTCTCGTTTTCGTCACTTGATAAAGGTTCGTTGACGACGATATTTAGTCATAATTTTCGTTGACGAAAGCAACACTAGTGGAACATCCACTAAACCCAAAAAGAAACCCTACTTCGTCCCCAGTGTGCGCTGTCCACTAGGTGGCAGTATTTACGCAATTCCTAGAGAAGGCAGAACACTCCCCGCTTGGTATAATAATATTATACCACTACAGAAGTACATCAACACAGACTAGAGAGGGTACAATTTCTGGGGAAATTGTAGGGTGTGCTTGCTTGCGTCGGTTGCAGGTGGGTCCGTCCCCTTAAGTTTTTCTCTTCTAGTGACATTTTTCAAGCATTTAGCCTACTCATATTGCGTAATTCATAAAAAAAACAAACGACTGTAATAACGCTGTCAACGGCAGTATTTCAGATGGAATCGCGATTCAAACAGTACCATCTGCCAACTGAAAATATGGCCCCAAAAACGTAAATAAGCTTGACATCTATTTAGGGAGAATTGGCTAATTCAAAAGAGGTTTGCTACGAGCAAGCTAGTTGCGGTGGCTAGCCAAACTTCACTGAGTGAGGGGATTGTTTGAAAGCGCTGGAAATGAGAACGTTTCTTTTGACAAAGTTTAGGCTGTGGCACTGAAGCCAGCCACACACTCAAGCCACACAAGCTTGAGTTTAATACATTATTTAATGTTACATTACTTACTGTACATGCAAGTCTTGATTTGCTTAAATGTACATGTATGATGCTGTTATTACACCACGGCACGATACTCGCTGTATCATGCAACATCTATGCACGTTGAATCCATGCGTCGTTGCTAACGTGTGCTGACGCTGTGACGTAGGCTAGCACTGAGTACCCTTTGTTGACAAAAGGCTCTTTTTGCCACAAAAACTTAAGTTCAGCCTTAACCGTGCAACAGAACGTAAATCTCAATAGAAGCAACGCAATCGAGACCAAGACGAACATTTTGACACCGCCGTTTCCTATGTAGTCCAAATATTGACTGATCCTTAGGGGTGGGAAAATAATAATATAATAATAATAACTAGAGAGGGTACAATTTCTGGGGAAATTGTAGGGTGTGCCTGCTTGCGTCGGTTGTAAGTTTTTCCCTTCTAGTGATATTTTCAAGCATTTAGCCTACTCATATTGCATATTTCATTAAGAACACCCTTTGAAACAGCTGCAAACCCCCTTTGAAACAAGCTACTGTAACAACGTTGTCACTGGCAATATGGAATTGCGATTCAAACAGTACCGTCTGCTAACTGAAAATATGCCCCCCAAAACGTAAATAAGTTTGACATTAATGTAGGGGGAAATGGCTAATTCAAAATAAGTTTGCTAGAGGCAAGCTAGCTGCTGTTGCTCCACATTTCACTGATTGTTTGAAAGCGCCGGAAATGAGAATGTTTCTTTTGACATAAAGTTTAGCTGTGGCATTGAAGACAGTACTACACACTGCCAGTGGGTGAGCCGAGTCTGACTGAGGTTAACGTCAAAACAAGCCGTGGTGTCACTCAAATTCCAAGTTTTACACAAATCACAAAAATATGCTGACGCGCTGGCTGTCTTCGCAATCGCCATATCTTTATAACACTGCCCTCCTTCTGATTTTTGATGTAGAATTGACCCTGGTACAAAATTAAGAAAATACTCATCTGACGCAGATCGACAACAGCTGCCGCAATCATCCATGGAGGCTGACGGGGCTCTCACGTAGCAAACAAATCCAAGTTTTTACAGCAACCTACATTAAAATCTCACCACCTGGCTGTCTTCACAATAGTCATATCGTCATAACATTTCCCTCTTTCTG
The DNA here is from genome assembly GCA_023658055.1 of Thaleichthys pacificus. Taxonomy (NCBI): domain Eukaryota; kingdom Metazoa; phylum Chordata; class Actinopteri; order Osmeriformes; family Osmeridae; genus Thaleichthys; species Thaleichthys pacificus. Next base: position 12,283,822 of record CM042874.1, on the reverse strand, counting down.
TTTTTTCGTGTAAAATTGAACTATAAAATTACGAAAATACTACTATGACGCTTTCTAGCATGGCTGCCGCCTAAAAGACTAGGCGGTCTCACGGCGACCCGCACTCGCTCAAATGACAAAGACTTTCACGACCTAAATCAAAAATCGAGATGGCAGTTACACTCGAAATCGCTTTCTCAACAAAGTCCGGGTGGTTGGGAGTTTTTGGGGTGGTATTTTTCACTCATAATCTAAACTCCAATTTGAGTGCTAGAACGTCTATATCACGTTGTATCCATGCGTCGTTGCTAACGTGTGCTGACGTAGTGACGTAGGCTAGCACTGAGTACCCTTCGTTGACAGAAGACACTTTTTGCCACAAAAACGTTGTAACCTCCTAAACTGTGCAACGGAACATAAATAAAAATACAAGCAACTCAATCGCTAGCAAGACGAAACTTTTGACACCTACGTTGTCTATGTAGTCCAAATATTGACTGATCCTTAGGGGTGGGAAAATAAATAAAAATAATAAAAATAATAATATATATGTGAGAGAACAAAGGTTGTGCCCTTGCCGAAGGCAAAGCACACCCAATAATAAGAAGAAAAGGTAGAAACACTTAAGGTGGCTTCACGGCTTGGCCACCAAATACAGGACAAAGAAAAGAAATCTGCAAGTGATAATGAACATAACCCCTTTATCCCCAGAAAACTCATTGAATCATGAAGTGGAAATACAGCCTGACCCAGTGCCAGTGCAATGTTGCACACCAGAATATCCTGTTAAAGCACAAAGCCAGGAAAGTCCACCATCATCACCACCACCTCCACCTTGTAGAGTAGAGATAGAAAACATTAAGACTCAGTTAAGAAGGCAGAAAAACTAAAATAAGGTTCTAATGAGAAAAGTCAATGTAGAAAAACGAAAGGCTATAAAATATTGAAAACAGAGAATAAAGCTAACAGTCAGTGAGAAACACCACTTAGCAAAAAGTCTGGGAATGTAAAGAAACATGAAGTGGAGTCATTTTTGCTGTTGGACTAAAACAGCTTTCTCCTCCCAGGGAAGGACACCATAGACAGGAAAGAGAAAAAACAAAGACGAGTACTTACCTGCTCTTTAAAAGATCTCCATAAAGCCTACATGCAGAAATGCAAGACAGAACACTGCATGTCCTACAGGCAGTTTACAAGGTACAGACCTTTTTATATAACAGAGGCAAAGCCAAGTGACCGCAACACATGTGCGTGTTACCAACATGTCAATATGTGTCTCCTGATTGACTGTCTTGCAAAAAGAGTCTTGGTCCCCACAAAAAGCCTGTCTGCACTCTTTTCAACTATAAGTGCAATACAGAAGATGAAAGATGCATGCATCGGCAGTGCACACAGTGCTGCTTTGATGAGGTGCAGCTTAGTGACCACAGTCCAACTGACACTGCATCATGGGAGCAGTGGCAAAAGGAGGACGTTCTGGTTGGAGACAGAACCTACAAAAATTGGGTTAAAAAAAGAGGAACACTGGGAGAGCTGAATGAAGTTTTCCAGAAAGGGCTGGAGGAGATTGCGAGTCACCAGTTTAACTGGATTCACCAGGTGCAACAATTCAGGCACGTCAAAGAGAACCTTAAAAACAATGAAATAGTCTTGCACATTGACTTGCAACAGGCAACCATACACACTGGAGTTGCCTACTCAATCAATGGATCTCAGTGCTATGCCACAATTTCAAAGTCCTTAAGACATGATGAACGTGCAGTGTGGGCACACATGAAGCCGGTTATAGATGATTTTCTGAAAATAAATGACCATGCAATCGACACCCTACATGTCCTGAGTGATGGGCCAGCAACTCAGTATCGCAATCGAGCAAATTTCTTCCTCATGAGTAGTGTTCCCTATACATGGGGGTTCAAGCAGGTCACCTGGATCTTCTTGGAGCGTTCTCATAGAAAATGTGCACCTGATGGTGTTGGAGGAATGTTGAAGCGCAAGGCAGACATGCATGTTCTTGGAGGCAGTGACCTTCAAACCACAAGGGATCTGTATGACTATAAGAGCTCTGAAAATGTAACAATCAAGTGGATCGAAGAAAAAGAGAGATCTTTGCCATGGATGAAATGCTCCCTCCTTCAGTGCGTCCAGTAACTGGAATCAGTTTCTGCAAGTACCCAGAGATCTGCACTTGCCACAAGCTGAGTAAACTTGAGTTTCAATGTGTTTCTCCTGTTGAGGTGCCATGTGCTCAGTCAAGCCACAATAGCTCTCACACTGGAGAGCATCAAGCCCAATCAGAAGTTCCATGTGAACCAGACCTCGAGAAAAGTTCAGATGAACAAGAGAAATACATGGAGGGACAGTTTGTCATCATTAAATATGATGACATGTGGGACAGATCATGGGGATATATAGGGAGTCAGGTGGCTGAGCGGTTAGGGAATCGGGCTAGTAATCTGAAGGTTGCCAGTTCGATTCCTGGCCGTGCAAAATTACGTTGTGTCCTTGGGCAAGGCACTTCACCCTACTTGCCTCAGGGGAATGTCCCTGTACTTACTGTAAGTCACTCTGGATAAGTGTCTGCTAAATGACTAAATATATGGTGAGGAGGAGCTGCAGGAGAATTGTATGCAACAACTTGGGAAGAAAAGTGCCTTTGTCTTGCCAAACAAATCAGACTGTATTTTCTATCATCACAATCAAATTGTCTGTGGAATATCAAAACCCAAGCCATGCAGTTTTAATGAAGTTTGAACACATTGGGCCGCTACATAGCGCAACACAGTTTTAGCGCACATTACTGTTTCAATTGGAGCATTGCCAGCTGTGTCCCACCATGATTTTTTTGGTTCATTAGTGTTACATATATCTAGTGAGTGTCCTCACTAGATATATGTAAGGTTGCAAAATTCCGGGAATATTCAAAGTTGGAAACTTTCCACGGGAATTAACGGGAATATACGGGAGTTAACAGGAATAAACTGGAAATTTTGGGGGAATTTAACTGTATTTACCTTGTCATAAGCAGACATGCATGCAAATATTTATAATACAACTTTTGTGTGGACATACATACATCCTATTCTCACTGCTGTAAAAAATTATTCTACTGTATACAAATAAACTTGGTATTAAAATGAACATGGCTTCAGTTTACCAAGTAATCAATGCTAGGTAATGACAAACAGTGTTGGGAAAGTTCACTTTCTACATGAACTAGTTCAGTTCATAGTTATTTTTTTTAAACTAAGTTCACAGCTCCAAAAATGGCCGGGTTTCCCAGATTTGTTAAGAAGCTCTTAACGCTATGAGCTTCTTAACGAATCTGGGAAACCCTGCCAATGTCTTTCAATATGTTGCCAGCTATAATTGAAATCTCTGTCTGCAATACCGCTCTTGGCCTCTACACAATTCGGCGCTCTCACACTTGCCAGGCATAGGGCTGAAATGTTCAGACACAACACTGATGACAAAGACGTTCAAAAACAACAGAACGTTTTACGTTTATGTTTCTGGCAGACAATGTTCCCAACCAGCTGCATTCAGGTTCCAGCTGAGCTAGATGTGCATAGTCTTGTTCTCAACTACATTGAAGTTCTCTGTTATATGCTTTTGCAAAAAAAACTTTTCTCTCAAAATTCCCGTGGACACTTTCCGGAAATTTACCGGAAACTTTCCGGCCCTTTGCAACCCTATTTATGTATGTATTTATCTATTTATTTACCTATTTATTTATTTAATAGGCACCTATTGTTATTGTTAGTATTATTGGGTGTGCTCAAGCCTTCGGCGAGAGCACAACCTTTGTTCTCTCACATATATATTATTATTATTTCTTTTTGCCCCCCTAAATCTTCGTCAATATTTGGCCTACATAGAGAACCTAGGTGTCAAAAGTTTTGTCTTGGTAGCGATTGAGTTGCTTGTATTGGGATTTACGTTCCGTTGCATGGTTTAAGGAGAAATTGCGTTTTTGTGGTGAAAAGTGAAGCTAACGGCGGCTAATTTGCTAGCCACAGTCACTGACGTTACTAACGTCACCAACGTCACGAAAACACGCGTGACTACCTGTAGCAGAACATTCGTTTCGCATCTGTTAACTTGGGGGATAGCTAGGCTAACTATAGCTTTACTGCAAGGCAGCTGCAGAAACGCCATAACTAAAACAGCATTCCATAGTGCCTGCCGAAGGCAAGCACACCCAATAATAATAATAAATATATACAGTATGTGAGATTACAATAGGTTGTTCTCTTGCCAAAGGCAAGCACACCTAATTATTGGATTATAGTGATGGTCCAAACCAATTAGTTTCCTTAGTTATCACATTATCACATATGTCTGCAATCTAGTATAGTAGTCATTGTATAGTCATTCAGCCAATTTAAATGGAGGAAGGTGATCACTGTGCCGTTAGGTATCATTGTGTGCACCACACTGAATATGGACCAGAGAAAGCAAAAGACAGCACCTCTGAGAGGGGAAGCAAAACGTCAGAAAGCTCTATCACAGTTGCAGGTCATGGGTCCCCCAACAGAATAATGACCCAAAACACACAGCTAAAAGCATCCAAGAATGGATAAAAACAAAACATTGGACTGTTCTGAAGTTGCCTTCAATGAGTCCTGCTTTGAATCCTATGGAACATCAATGGACAGAGCTAAAGCTTGCGGTCTGGAGAATGCACCCATTAAACTTGAGACAGCTTGAGCAGTTTGGTCTGGAAGAGTGGGCCAAACTACCTGTTAACAAATGCAGAAGTCTCACAGAGCTACAGAAAATGTTTTTTTGTTGCAGTGTTTTCCTCTAAAGGTTGTGCAACTTGGTTAAGGTTCCCATTATTTTTGTCCATGCCATTTTCATTTGTTTTATTATTTACAATATTCGTTGGAAAACAAAATCAAAAGAAAAGTCTGATTTCTATTATATATGGAACTAGAGAGGGTACAATTTCAGGGGAAATTGTAGGGTGTGCTTGCGTCGGTTGCAGGTGGGTCCGTCCTCTAAGTTTTTCCCTTCTAGTGATATTTTCAAGCATTTAGCCCATTGCATATTTCATTAAGAACACCATTTGAAACGGCTGCGAACCCCCTTTGAAACAAGCTACTGTAACAACGTTGTCACTGGGAGTATATTTCAGATGGAATCGCGATTCAAACAGTACCGTCTGCTACTGAAAATATGCCCCCCAAAACGTAAATAAGTTTGACATTAATGTAGGGGGAAATGGCTAATTCAAAATAAGTTTGCTAGAGGCAAGCTAGCTGCTGTTGCTCCACATTTCACTGATTGTTTGAAAGCGCCGGAAATGAGAACGTTTCTTTTGACATAAAGTTTAGCTGTGGCATTGAAGACAGTACTACACACTGTCAGTGGGCGAGCCGAGTCTGACTGAGGCTAACTTCAAAACAAGCCGCGGTGTCACTCAAATTCCAAGTTTTACACAAATCACAAAAATATGCTGAACTGCTGGCTGTCTTCGCAATCGCCATATCTTTAAAACACTGCCCTCCTTCTGATTTTTGATGTAGAATTGACCAGGGGCGGATCTAGACATTTTCACCTGGGGTGGCAAAGGGGTGGCAGGGCCGCAGGAGGTATTTGTGATGTGGCACATGTATTTATTATTTATATAACAGTGTCATATAGTTAGCTGTATTTACATACAGGGGCCTGTTTTCCTCAAATATCCATGACATAAGATAGCCTACACTGTAAACCCCAATTCGCTCACTCAACATAAAAATTGTGGAAACGGCTTGCAAAAGCATCTTTTTGCCCCTCCTTGTACGGTTTTGGGAAATACCTTCAACTGTGGCTGTACTGGTCCATAATTTTTATATTTTGACACATCTAAAAAAGTGGAGCAAAAAATTGAAGAAAAAAATGATTATATTAGCAATGCAACTGTATTAACAACTGTCGCTAAAATCAAAACTAGACTGCAGTGTTGCTTACTACTACAGTATACTGACCTTCTCTAACCTAATATCACAAACACGTTCAGTAATATTTCTTGTAAAATTACTAGTAACGCAACACTTGGCTGTACAAAAATCAGTCAACTAAGGCAAATAACTAACGCTTACGGTTATCTACACCACAAACATACCATGTGGTTCAGCTGCACCTGGGGTAGGCATTTCAATCTCTCTTCAGTCTTCCCTCACTTTCCAACTCTGGGTTTCTGGCTTTCTCTTTATCTGTCCCACTATCTTCATCCTTCTCTGTATCCTTGTCCTGATCAACACCTATCTCAGAATCTCTTTCTTCTGTGGGTCTGCTGATTCCATCTCCATGACTCTTCTCTATTTCTTTATTTCTGTTTCTCAGTTCACCATCACTGTCCTTTCTCTCACTCTGCTCTCCTTCTTTCTCCAGCTCTCCCTCTTTTGTCTCAGTACCCCTTTTCAGGGGGAGGAAGAAGCTGGAAATATCCCCACTTCTACATTTCCTTTTCATTTCCCTACAGTATTCAAGAATAATCATTAATATGTTGCTTTAAATCATGAAAGAAAATGCAGCAGTGTGAAAACTCCTTGATTAATAATATACAAATACGTATTATGAATTTAAATGAAAAATTATAATTACAACTACATAAGACAACTTTGTTAAATGGATTTAGCAATACTTATGAAATACCAAACATGTTACCATTTACAACCTAGATAATGAAAAAGAACAAAAGTTGTATCTAGCTTTACCATGGCCATAAGAACGGTACTGATAGTATCAGTGACAGCTGAACTGTTGCTAGCATGGCCATATAAGAACGGTACTGAATCAGGGCTCGACATTAAGGCTTGTCCGCGGCGCTTGTCCGGGACAAGTGGATTTTTTAGTAGGGCAAGTAGAAGAGAAATGTACTTGTAATTTTGTAGGCTGATTTACCAAGGGATCCTTTAAAAGCTGTATACTTTAGAGGTTGAATATTAGCTGATATTTAACTACGTTGCTCTACATTTAACCGATACAGATAATGCTTATGCTTGATACTGTACTGTAGGTAGCTAGCTACAGTACTGATAGTTGAACTGGGGGCTAACATATGAGTATAATTAGCTAGCCTAGGCCTATAACACCCACACTTGTGACACTTAACAAAGTCAAGTGTACACTTAATTATGCTTTCATGAGTATGCTTTGAGGGAACGATTATTTATTCACCTTAAATACGCTGCTGCTGCACGATTGAACGAAATACCATTTGCTCTCGGCGGTTGCAACTTCTCTTCCAGATTAGGCTATGTTTAACTGGCGGTTGGTACTCAAAATAAGTTGCGCATTACTGCCACCAAGTGGAAGTTTGCTATTGCCACCTCAAAGTCGAGAAAATGGACATGGACCCTACCATTAGGAAAGGGGTGACCCGATGCCACCATTAATGAATATAACATTGTAGTTCTAATGATAACAATAATATTATTTTAATGATTTAAGAACATTTATTATATTGTAATAATAAAATATTTTAGCATAGCGAGATTGGGGTGGCAAGTCTTTTTGTTGGGGTGGCAGCTGCCACCCCTTGCCACCCCTTAGATCCGCCACTGGAATTGACCCTGGTACGAAATTAAGAAAATACTCATTAGAGATCGACAACAGCTGACGCAATCGTCAACGGAGGCTGACGGGGCTCTCACGTAGCAAAGCAATCAAAGTTTTTACAGCAACCTACATTAAAATCTCACAATCTAGCTTCTCCACAATAGTCATATCGGCATAACATTGCCCTCCTTCTGTTTTTTGGTGTAGAATTGACCGAACTATAAAATTACGAAAATACTAGACTACTATGACGCTTGCATGGCTGCCGCCTAGGCAGTCTCACAGGCGACCCGTGAGCAACCATGCAACGGAACGTAAATAAAAATACAAGTAACTCAATCGCTACCAAGACGAAACTTTTGACACCTAGGTTGTCCATGTAGTCCAAATATTGACTGAGGCTTAGGGGGGCAAAAATAAATAATAAATATATATGTGAGAGAACAAAGGTTGTGCCCTTGCCGAAGGCAAAGCACACCCAATAAACAGTGGTGGATGACAGTAACCTTTGACCGTTTCAAGTTATTTCAGAGGAAATTGTGCATTCTTCGTGTGGAGGGGATTTGAGTATGTCTGTAAAAGAGGGTGAACTAAGTTAGTTACCAGTTGCATTTAGTCTTTAAGATTGTGTATAATAACTTGTTTTGTTGGAGGTAGTTGATTTTTATGTCATGTATTGTTTGTTTTGAGTGTTATTTTTTGTTTGAGGCCGTTTGTTAATTGTTTTTAAAAAGGGCATTCTATTTGGACAAATGTGGCTCTTGCAATTGAGAAAAACAGTAAATGTGTACTGGTGGACGGCATGCTATAAATATTTTGCTTGGGATTTTTATTCAGCCTTACTTCATTTTCTGAATCTATGTTCTCCTTTCTACTTCCTATACTGTACTCATCAACCAATGCCGATTAGAAGTGGCAAACCTTTTGGTTGTGAAAGATCAACAAAATCTGTCTTACAGCAAGACTGATTAAGGTCTGATTGGTCTTTTACAAATTATATCGTATTGCACATCAAACATATGTTTTGATAAACCATGCAACCATAAGTAATATTTATCAAAGCAAAGTCATATTTATCAAGTGACAGGTTTGAAGGATGGGTATGCTTGTCTCAAATTATTTTCATTCACATTGTGTGTAAAGTCAGCTGCCAATTCAAGGATTTATGTAGCTAGGAAACATTAACTTCTGCCAGTCTGCTGCCTTAAAATGTAATTCTTGAGATATAAAGTTGGATTTGACAGATTCTATGAATGTGGGTTGTTTGGAAGCTTTGTATAAGGGCTAGAGTCAATAATTGTAGCACACATGGTTTCAAAAAAATAATTATTTCTTGTGGGCAGATTTCTTTTCTCAAAATAAGTTTACTTTAACTTAACATTGGATTGTTCAAATATTTTGTGACATTAATCTGAATTACAAAAAGGTGACTTTTGTTTTATAACACTTTTTACTCATCTTATCTGCTATTTTTGCTGTGTGGAGTTACAGTTAATAAATCCTAACTTCTCACTGTGTCATGTTCTGAGTCCCTCTTGCCCAGTGACAGTCCTTCACTGGAAGTAGAGGTTGGAGGGAAGTATGATATAAAAATTGATAAAGGTAACGAGGTTCAGTTTGTGTTGAGACAGTTTTGTGTTCATTATTGAGGATGATTGTTACTTATGTTGGGGAAAGTTGCAGCAGATTCTTACCTGGTAAGTGAATGTATGAGGCTGGACATGGAGGAGGCTTACAGCGAAATCCTCTTGCCATGTGAGCTGCAGAATCTAAAAGCTCTCTGACATAGTCAAAATATTGTCCAGATAGCCATTTCTCCTCCCTGTAGTGGCACTGGAAGACTTGCATTGTTGCCTCCTGGTGAAAGAGAAAAAAACAAATTGAAGGATGTTTGGATTATTTACTGTAGTGAGCAAACTATGTTTATAGATGTTAAACTAAATAAAATGTCACCGTATTACCAACTCCTCATGATCAAGCTGGAAGCGTAGACTCTGTAGCATTGTAATGAAGATGATTATCTCGTCTTTGTTAGAAGAGATAGCACCAAACATCTGGGCCAGATCCTTAAGGCTTTGCTCCAAAGGATAGCTATTTAACATAACCCAGCACATACCACACTGGACAAGGGGTAACACATTACAAATCATAGTTCTGGAATAATGACATGTAATAATCATCTTATTTTTATGTAGTTTATGAGATGTCACTCACCAATTCTTTGGGAATATAATGTATAGGAATCTCATAATTCTTTGGAATATTCTGTTTCTGTAAAAAATATTTTTTAATAATAATTAAAATAAATCTAATTACACAAAAAATATGTATTCAAAGATCTAGATATATAATGAACCAGTGGGCATTGTTCAGAATTTTGGTAGATTATAGTCACTAATGATTTAGAAAATTGGGAAAAAGTATGTGCACAAACATACACAGATGGACCAAGTACACTCTTAAACAGATTTACAGCAGATCTTATGGACAATACTCTATGGCTACTCGTGATTGCTGCGCTCTTACCAGTAACAACAGTCTGCTCACATCATTTGTTATTGGGTTCCCAGAAACTCCATAGCAACACTCAAGACTCAAGAATAGACAAAGAAGGACACAAATTGTCCAAATCTGACAGAAAAAAACACACAAGAAACTGTATTATTTTCACTTAGGTGCAAGGAGTTACCCTCATGTAATGAGGATTGCTTTCAAAATATGTTTTGTTCAAACAATAAATATTTTGATGTACAGAAACACACATACATGAATTATATAATGCGATTTGTGTGCTTTATGAGATGCTCAAACAATAATGGGAAATAACAGCAAAGAGACAGTTGAGGTATGATGATCTAGTTTAGGCTGATCATTATGTGATTCCCCTTAATTATACTAATCCCCAAAATGTAAATGTAAGCATGAGTGAAATAAAACAAATATACTGTACTCACCTTTCTCTTCATATGGAACTTGTTTGCAGAGTCACATACAAGGATTAAGTCAAGTATTTCTTCATTCTTAAAGAGGGCTTGGTGATGTATGTACACCAGGAACTACATAGACAGATGCCGGCTGTCCTTACGGAACTGCTGAGGCCTTTCTAGTGTTCAGAAAGTCGCCTACGGGCACTACTGTAACTGTCTCTGTGTCACAACCATTCATAGATTCTCATGCAGACACACGCACAGACAGAAAGTGACAGAGTTACTCATTCCTTAGAAGTTGTTTTTTTCCCGTCAGTTTAAATGTGAAAAACATAGGCCTAGAGCTTTGACAATCTCCAAAATAAAAGTACTGGATTGTCAAAGTTATTATTTTTATACCTGCAGTGAGACTAATACTAATATAACATGCTTGTCATTATGTTGTATTTTTTTTACATCACTTTTAAAAATACAATTTAAATTCGGCAAAGTATCACAGCATACAAAAACATCTAGTTGAATTTAAATACAGAAACAGGAAAACAGTCGCGTATACAAAATACAAATAAATAAAAAATAGCACATGGCATCTTGGACTTTATTATCAGAGAATTAAGGTAGGTGAATTTTTTCACATTCGTGACTTGTAGTCGACAGCTGGCAACTACCACAGTCAATGGATCGGTTTGCCTCAAAAAGTTTATTTAGGGCATGAATGCTGGCTAGCTCCTAATTTCTGATGCAATACGGTTTTATAATGTTTTGTGACATCGAAAGAGTAAAATATCTATCAAAATATACATATCCAAAAGATACATATTGTGATATCACTCAGTCCTTGATGGAACAATATAACCAGTATTTCATTTTTGTTCTAACCGGTTCGGTAATGATAATTTTAAGGTGGAACGTAAAACTAGACATTTTATCAAATACAAATTCTGATAGGAAAAAACTATTCTGGTTTGAAACCCTGATTTGACTTGATTTAGGTCAAGCAAAAGGAAAGTTAGTTGCATGGTTGGTTCAACCAGTTCTGAGTTCTAGTTTTGTGATGCGTGTCTACAACTCAAGGAGGTAAATACACAAAGGCTACTGTAAAATGACTTTACACATACAAATACAGTGGTGGCTTGATCAACTGTACACTGTAAAACATTTCATGTTAGTTTAACTTGCAAATGCAAGTTCACCTGTTGCCTTGAAAATGCAAGTTCACTCAATTTGAAGATTGGCTTTGTTTCAACTCTCAAATTAAAGTTCATAAAGTTGATACAACAACAACGTTCTAGTTTTCTCAACAAAGTTTTTTTAGTTGATTCAACTTTTCATCACTTGCTTCAACTTCATACTTTGAGTTGAAACAAATTATTATTTTACTTCAATGCAAGAAAAAATCCCTTACCTAGTTTAACTGACATATTTTGCATTTATTTCAAGTTAAAGTTTCAAGTTAAAACAACTTAACCACATTTATACTATTTTAAGTTAAGAGGATTTAAATTCCAAATGTGTTTCAACTTACATGTATAAGCTATCTTGACTGATAATTGCAAGTTTGTTTTAATCACCACACTGAATTACTGCAGTTCATACATTTATTTGAAAAACATTATACATGAGCTTAGGGTTTTGGTAGCCTGGCTCTGCCCTCCTACGTACTTCCACAACATTTTCATTGTGCTTCTGTACTGCGTCTGGGCTTGAGGTATATTGGTCAGATGTCTCCGGTAAACTTTTATCCGATCCAATCAGCGAACAGAGGGAGTGGCTGAGAACGATGACGTTGACGTCGTGCGCTAGTTTGAGTTTGTAGTTCCGTAATGGCGGCAGAGAAAGATGTGAGCGATGCCATTCGGTCCGTTGTGGCAACGCTGCCGAATATAGAGAAGTTAAAGCCGGAGCAAGATCAATCTTTGATCCCCACGGGGTTCGTTTGATTTTCCAGCTAGCTCCATTAGTGGTGAAGGAGTTGGCTAAGGCGAATGCTAGCAATTGGTTGCCAGATCCAGAGTGGCTCTGGGCAGATGAGTTTTTCTGTGAAAGACAATGGTACTGAACAACCGTACAAGTTAACCCTTGTGCTGCCTTCGGGTCACATGACCCAAAGGTTCATAACGAACCATCGTTGTGTTTACCCAATTTTACCCAATACAAAAACAGATAAAAATAATTTTCTTTTAACCTTCGCAATGTGGGGGGTCTGAGACAGCCCAACGGTTAAAAGAAAATGCTTCATTTTGTTTTTGTATGGGGTAAAGTTGTCGCAATATGACGGTGGGCCACAATGACTGATGGGTCAGAATGACCCGAAGATAACACAAGGGGTAAGTGTCGGCACGACAACATTCATTTTGTACAACATATTAATGTGACATGCGCTACAGCATTCATATACAAGTATTTACAAAATATACAGTAGTCGAGAGGAAAATGAAATGTCGAATTATATCAAAAGTCAACCATTAATCACAACCCTACTTAAACATATGCAGATTCCATTTTGTCCATCTTCCAATATACAAATCATAGAAAGGTTAGTCTCTCCATCTCATGGATCTCTTTATTAATATCTAACCAATTATCCACAGTAGGTAAGTCGGTCTGTACCCATTTACGTGTGATTGCTTTCCTTGTTGCTGCCGTAAATATTTTCAACAGGTATCTATCAGTTCTAGTTAGTTCTTCTAGCATATCGCCCAAATAAAGTGATAGACATGATCTTGGAATTTGCAAATCTAAAATTTGTTGTATAGTTTCCCAAACACTCTCCCAGAACTTATCAATCTTCGGGCAGGCCTAAAAAATTTGGTAGTGATTTGCACCCACTTACTACAACCCCTCCAACATGTATGTGTCAGTGATGTTTGATGTGATTTTAGTTAAAGATCCTGTAAAGCAAATTCCATGATTTGCTTCTCTGTACATTATATACGTGTGAAATGAGTTCCTGAAAGCATGTGCAAAGCGCTAAAACTTTGTCACACTGAAATGTGGAGTTAGACCGTAGAACAGTTTCTCTTCCGTTTTCAAATCAGGTTTTAATGGGTGGAGCCAAAAAATTACTTATCTACATCATTTTGACCCATCTACGTCAGATCACTGAATGGCTCCTCCTGCTGTACTGTTATTGTAGCCTACATCAGCTAGCTAGTTAGCTTCAGGATGTCTCCCTCCACCCGCAACTGCATCTTCCCTGGATGCAAGAACTTCAGCTGCGCTGCAAGCCGTTTAATTTCCATATTGACAAGGAAAGGAAAAATAGATGGATTGATTTTGTGAAGAGCCACAGAATGGAAAGCTTCGGCTAAACTCCAACAGCCGCTTCTGCAGTGACTATTTCACGGCGGATAATTTTAACATGGACCAGAGACAGACGGGGTTCAGGGACACACGGCTTCTCTTGCAGCGCGGAGCCGTACCGAGCATCGCCCTCCCGGCCGTTCCTCCTCCGGTCGCACCTGGACCATCCACCGCCGCCAGCAGTTCATCACTCAGTTCTGTGTGCTTGTTATAATTATACTAGATCACTTTTCCAGAGGTATCTCTGCTATGAGTTAGTGCAAACCGCTAACTTGATATTAGGCTACTCGGTGTAGAATGATGGTATTTTGGTGAAATGGTAGCTAATGTGCTAGAAGTAGTTGGAGAGCTCACTGTCTGCAGTCTCTGGTGTCCATTTTTACTCCTGTGTTACAGCTCAGGGGATTTCATTTATATGCATCTGTATGTTTCACTCATTGAACAAATAAATTCTAATTCTATACCGTTTTGTTCGGCTTGACGTAGCGTCCATTATCTGGGTTGTACACCCGGTTCTCTTGGTGACTCAAACAGCTGTGAAAGTGGAGGGTCGGCCAACATGGATCCATGCGACACACTGCAAAACAGCCCCTCCACCGAACAACATGGTTGAGGGTCCCAACGGAGAGCCAGGGGCCGGTGGAGGAGCAGGTGCACCTCCAAATGGTGCCTGCTCCAACTTGTCATTTGTCTCATCCCCACTGGGTTACTCCTCCAGGAGTACACCAAGGGGGGTGGAGACCCGTTTGCAGCGGCTGATCTGGGAGCAGGTTCCATTCCAGCGGACCGATTTGAACCAGGACCGCGCCATCCAGCACTCCAATCCAGGGGCGCCGAGAAGGAGGTCCCAAAGAGCACCCACCCAGAGGTGTTGAAGACGTCGAAAGGTGAGTCACATGTGGAGAAAGCCAGAGAGGGGCTGCTGTTGCTACCATGCCTCTCTCCCCCATGTGTGAGTCATGAAGCAGATGACAGCACTCAGGTGGGAAACCAGAGAGAGGAGCCTGGAGAGGGGAAGACACTTTCAATCTTCCTCCGGCCTCTACATGAAGCAGATGACAGCACCCAGAACGGAGACGAGAGGATACTGTGGCGGAGGCCCTCGGTTGTTTCAAGGAAACTGAGGCCGCTGCCTGAGATAAGATCCAGACAAACTGACGCGCACACCTGACAGACATTTACTGATACTGGATGCACAAGTCCACAGACATCGCATACATGAGCCACACCGAGTCACCATTGCCCGCTCCCAATTATACTGATGTGAACATTGATATTAATCATAAAGCACACATGAAGAACAATCTGTACAACAACACCTTACCGTGGAAGGAAAAATGACTGGACCAGCATTAGAGGGGACAGACCTTGTAGAGTTTGTGGTTAGAGTCCCAAGCATTCTGAAGGTTATCCAGGGATATATGTCCCTCTGTCAATGGCTGTTATGTTTAAGGTCAAGAAGTGTCCTTGTGTAGGGTTGATTGTGTTGAATGTAACAAATGTGACTGTTCTGTCGAACGAGTCAGTCATCTCTTGAATATGCCCCACCTGCATGGTTATGTGTATGGCACAGTGGTACAGTGAGTGTTGGGAAATTGTATCTGAATTGTATCTGAGTTCAATGTTACTTGTCCTGTATACCATTTGGGCGGGTGACAAATTCCTGATGTTGCTGACTATGCTATTCCTACATGTTTAGCATACTACAGAGGATGTAGTATATGGTTGATTAAATGTTCAAATAACTATGGGAAGGTATTTGGGAAAATACATGTAACCACACTGTGTTTAGGTATGCTAACATCCTGTTGCATGATTTGCCTGTTGCAGATGGACCTTTAAGTATAAGGGCATCACCATTTTGGATTCCTCATGCAGCTAACAAGGGCACCATGTGGGTATGTGGTAAGAGTGCTTATTATTTCCTGCCAGCCAACTGGTCAGGAACATGTTACCTTGGGTTTATTGTAGGAGCCCTCAGACCTGTAGATGGGTTGCCCCTGCACTCCTTGCCCAAACATTGGTAAGTATTATTAATGCAGATGCTAAAATGGGATCACATCACTTGGATTCAATAGTACACAGTCACTTTTCACGTTGTCAGCTGCCATTCTCCCTGTGTTTGGTGTTATCACTGCCTTTAGAGATATTAGGAGCTTAGCAGTAGGGTTGGAGTCCATTGGTAATGAGACAGCTGACGCCTTAACTGCAGTTGCTTCTGAGATGAAGGCCATGAGGCAGGTAGTGCTACAGAACCGTATGGCGCTGGATTATCTGTTGTCAGCTCAGGGAGGTACCTGTGCTGTGATAGGTCATGACTGTTGTACTTTTATCCCAGATGAATCTGCCAATATCACAAGTATGGCTGCTCACATTAAAGAGATAATTTCAGCTTTGGGGGAACCTGAAGCTTGGAATTGTGCTGACTGACCTCCTCTGTTGGGGGTTTCTTTTCCGACTATCATTCAAATGGGAATCACTGGATTGGGCATGTTAATCGTTGTTGTGCTGATTGTGGTTTGTGCTTGGAAGATGTGTACTGCCTGCTGTGTAGAGTGCTGTGCAGTAGGCTCTCGGAAGGCTGCCAGTAAGATTATGGTATCCCAAATCAAGCCACAGACAAAAGCAAGCAAGACTGATGATTACTGCATTGCCCTGAGAATGATTGACATGTCTGATATGTAATCTCAAGTACCTACTTTATTACAGTGACAACTAATGCCAATGTAATAAAGATGGCCATTTGCCTCCTTCTATTTTCCAACTGATATACAATGCTGTATGCAATCTGAATAGATCTGTCCTTAACCACAGATCATTCAACAATAATTAAAGATAATGGTTACTTTATTACTTTTATACTGTTTGGAATGCTCTGAATTTAATGAACAGTGTTTGATCTATACCCTGCTGTGTTGAGCTCATGAGAGCATGACCCTTGATTATGTCCAGGAGAGAAATATGCCTGTTTCTTGTATCATTGACAAACTGTCATTATGCGGTTTGCTTATGAAGCGAATAGCTATAAGCTAGTTATTTTGTAAAGTCCGACTAGGAGGTGCCTGTGTTACTAGGATGAATCACAGCTCTTCTCCTGTCTGGAGAAGGTCTCCAGTCTCCTGTCAGGTCTTTTTGAGGTTCATGCTGTTTAATTTGTAACTTGTTTAACTACATGCTCTTATGGTTCTTCCCATTGGCACTTATTTGGTTTTCACAATGTATGCTTCATGTTTGGCTATCCACAATGTTGTTGTTATGATCAGTGACCTATGCACTTTTGTAAAGCTCTCTCTTGGAAGTCGCTTTGGATAAAAGCATCTGCTAAATGAATAAATGTCAATGGACTTTGAGGTTCACTGTATGTCCATTTTACCCACGAACTGTCGTTTTTCAACGATGACAAGGTAAAATCGGTTTTGCAGTCAATGCAAAAATCAAAAATATAGACAGATTATTATCTCATTTAGCTTTTTAATTTTACATTTAGTCATTTAGCAGACGCTCTTATGCAGAGCGACGTACACTAAGTACAGGGACATTCCCCCCGAGGCAAGTAGGGTGAAGTGCCTTGCCCAAGGACACAATGTCATTTTGCACTGGGAATCGAACTGGCAACCTTCAGATTACTAGCCCGATTCCCTAACCGCTCAGCCACCTGACTCCCTAATTTCAGTAAAACCTTTACTTGTAAAAAAACAGACGTGACATGTTAGAGCCAAGCCTATTTCTTGTCCTAAGCAGTTTGGCTCATGTATTGGTGATAACTTTGAGAACTAGAGAGGGTACAATTTCTGGGGAAATTGTGAGTTGTGCTTGCGTCCGTTGCAAATGGGTGCGTTTATAAAGATCCCATGACATGCTGTTTTTGGATGCTTTTATATAGGCCTTAGTGGTCCCCTAATACTGTATCTGAAGTCTCTTTCCCGAAATTCAACCTTGGTGCAGAATTACAGCCACTACGAGCAGTCCCACAATGAGCTTTCCTCAGGACATGCCGTTTTTGTGTCTGTAGCTTTAAATGCTATGAGGAAGAAAGAGGCGGGGCTAACTGGAATGCTTCAGTCGTTTGCAAGCCATGGCTCTGTTCGAAATGTCTTAAAATGCCTCCTTCCTTCCTATTAAGAGAGCAAGGACTGTTCGAAATGTCTTAAACCTTCTCTTCCGCTTTAATGAGATACCTTGAAATACGTCACATAACGGTCATTTTTCAAGAGAGCATATGAGCTGCCTTGCTGTCTCAATGGCGGCAGGTATTACCCATAACTCTGTGCGCCAGAACCCAAACCAGAGAACAAATATTAATGGCGGAACAAACCACCGAAGTGCCGGCGAAAAGTATTCACAAATGTAAGTTTCTTTGCTTTAAAAAAAAAAAGGTTACCGAGAAATAAACAGTGTACTATGTAATTATGCCATGATTGATTAACAAAAATAGTCTGAATTCGTTAGCGAGGTATCCGTTAGCCAGGTCGCTATCGGTAGATGAAGATTGTTAACGGGCTTGCTAACGTTAGCTCTGGTATTTATCTGATCTGTATTTAATGCAAGATTGTTAAGAAAGTGAACGGTTGTTTATGATGTGAAATTGTAAATGTGCATTGTAACTGCACACAAAATGTACTGTAAAAATAACCTGTTATTTAAAAATATATCAAGGTGTGTAACGGTGCGGTTGCCCGTTACCGCTAATATACAATATACCGTCGCGGAGGGAGCCGTCCATGCACCGCATGGCGAACGTTGTGTTGACATCCTGCGTCAGGACAGAGGAAAGACCCGACGGAAAGTCGGAAGGGTCTTTTAAAACGTGGGCGCACGGAACGTAAGACTTTGTTGGGGGGATGACAGGGGTGTTTATAGGAGGTGAGCGCTGGGGAGCTATTTAGAGGGCTAGATAATTGTGTAGCGGGATGGTATTTGTATTAGCCTGTCGGTAGTATTTTAGTGAATGTATTTATTGTTAGGTAGGCGGAGTAGGTAGTATTGGAAGACTAATTGATTTAGGATGGGTATAATGGGTGAGGCTGCACAGGTAAAAGGGCAGGGCAGAGCAGAGCAGAAGGAGGTTGTGGGGGCTCAGGTGAACAACCGACCACACCTCGGGCGATCAAGTGGGAAGGGACATGCGGAAATGACCCGAGGTAGTTTAATTGTTTATGGAAAGTGTCGTTGTTATTGTAAAGTTAGGTAGGTAGGGGAAATTATGGTTCCGGAGTTTTTCTGTTCTCATGTTTCCTCCATACTGGGATGTGTGCCTGCTGCCACTGGTAAATAAAACCTTTTGGGGATTTATTCTAAATCTTTGAACCACTGCCTCCAAGCTTTTTGGTCACCGCTGCAAAGTTGGCTATCCTTACAAGGTGTCTTAACTGTCAGTTGGTTGCTGTTAACTGTCATACTAGTAGCTAGTTCGCCAGCAAGATACAGTAAGTTAGTTAAGAAAGTGAA
This sequence comes from Thaleichthys pacificus, assembly GCA_023658055.1. NCBI lineage: Eukaryota > Metazoa > Chordata > Actinopteri > Osmeriformes > Osmeridae > Thaleichthys > Thaleichthys pacificus. The sequence continues at coordinate 12,264,614 of CM042874.1, read as the reverse complement.
CGTTTGGTTATGTTCTAGAAAATGTGCATTGTAACTGCATACAAAATGTACTGTAAAAATAATCTATTTAAAAATAACAAGGCTAATGTTCGACATCCAACTGTCAGCTGTTACCTGCTAACACCATCAAGATAGTTAAGAAAGTGAACTGTACACAAAATGTTACACCAAAATCTTGTGTGCAAAAAATCGCAGTTGTACAGCGTTATTTAGTTTACTAGACAGCGATTTATTTCTGTGTGTACAAACCCTCATGGAACGAACTGTTTTTCATAATATTTTATATCTATGTAGGGTCCTCAATTGATGTCTGCAAATTCATCAAGGCCAGAGGGGAGGCAGAGCACCTTTTTACTGGCCATAAAAACAGTGCCATGGAAGGATGGAAGTAAGTACTCCAAAGGCACTCTTCAGCCACAGTAACCAGTTGAAGAAGTAGTTGCATTTACATATCTGATACAATTGGCCTTGCGGGCATGGTCAGCCCACTTCAGGCCCGCAAGAAATGGGACAACCTAAAGACTAAATATAAGGTATGACCAGATAGTCACACATGACCTACCATTGGAATATTGCATGCACTGTTGTGGTATTTACTGTAGTATTTATCTGTAGGAGCTGAAGTGCCCACCCACAGGCACAGGCAATGGGAAGGATACGGCTGCCTCGTGGCCATGGTACTCTGCCATGGATGAGCTGCTTGGCCAGAGGCACTCCATCGCACCACCCTTACTGCGTGCCTCTTTGCCCTGCAGCTCATCCATGACAGAGCCCAACTCTATGGGTGCCGTGTCCTCCCCACCGAGAAGTGTGTCCTCCTCACCACCGAGAGAGAGCAATAGGAAGGATTGAGGAAGAGGAGGTACAGCATGGCATTTGTGGGCGAGATGATGGAGAGGGCGGAGGCCCTCGAAATTGAAAGGCAGCGGAGAGAGGTGGAGCGGCAGGAGAGGGCCGATGTTAGATTGGACAGGCTTCTGGCTGTCATGGAGCGGTTGACCGAAAAATAAATAGTAAAAAACAATACCAACTAGAGAGGGTACAATTTCTGGGGAAATTGTAGGGTGTGCTTGCTTGCGTCGGTTGCACAGGGTCCGTTTTTTAATGACATTTTTACAACTGATATTTCTGTATATTTTACATAAAAATGGATATTTATTATTTATAAAGATTACATAGATTTAAAAGCATCTTTTTTTTGCTGCTCATTTACAAATCAAAATACGAGTGAAGTGTAGAAAGAAATAGATGTCTTCTCATTTCCCCTGCAAGAGGCAGCCTCATAGCTGAATCAAAACGAATACATTTGGCAGACCGGTGTAAAAATTGACCTAATCTCTATTACTTAAACGTCCTTTTAAGTTTTTCCCTTCTCGTGATATTTTCCGGCATTTAGCCTACTCATATTGCATTCTTTCATTAATAAAGTACCCCCTTTGAAGATTATTCTACGACGTTACCGGCAGTAGAATATGGAATCGCGATTCAAACAGTACCATCTGCTAACTGAAAATATGCCCCCAAAAACCTAAATAAGCTTGACATTTATTTAGTGGAAAATCGCTCGTTAAAAAGCTCACAGGTAGCGATCATTGTCAGTAACAACGCAAAATGCGATATAGCCCTGTGTGGAGAAGCTGCCCCGGTAAATTGTACTACTACAGTACAGTACTAGACTGGCAGTGCTCGTCTTGGTAGCGATTGCGTTGGTTGAATTGGATGTAACGTTCCGTTGTACGGTTTAGGCTGAAATTAATTATTTTCATGAACAGATGAACAGAACAAAGTTTAGGCTGTGGCAATGAAGTTCAGGTTAGTAGTTAGACGTTTGACTTCCTAAACAGCTGTGTAGTGCTAGATGTTTTTGCAGTGTGTCTCGCATAGGCTACAGCGTTGCAGTGAGCAACACTGGTTTGTAACCACAGGTAATGATAATTTCACCAACAAATCGTTTACTTGTAATGTAATGTCATAATAAATCCTACAACGAAAATGTATTTGTGAGGAATATGTATTTTAACGACTGAAAACAGATGCATCATAGACCAATGTAGTATGTGTTGCCCGGGCAACAGAGGCTAATGTCATTATGCTAATGCTTCAGTGAAATAGTAGACTACCGTTTCCGAAAGTAGACGTGGGCCTACTTCCTTAATAATATTAGCTTATATTGTACATTACACATCACAATTGTGTGTCATATCACAAAGTAAAATGAGTAAATAGTTATCACCCTGGCCTCTTTGCTTGTGGCGTTTCTGCAGCTGCCTTGCAGTAAAGCTATAGTTAGCCTAGCTATCCCCCAAGTTAACAGATGCGAAACGAATGTTCTGCTAAAGGTAGTCACGCGTGTTTTCGTGACGTTAGTAACGTCAGTGACAGTGGCTAGCAAATTAGCCACCGTTAGCTTCACTTTTCGCCACAAAACTTTACTTGAGCCTAAAACCATGCAACGGAACGTAAATCCCAATACAAGCAACTCAATCGCTGAGTTTTAGGGGGGCGAAAATAAACATTAATAATAATGCTATATATGTGAGAGAACAAAGGTTGTGCTCTCGCCGAAGGCTTGAGCACACCCAATTAAACATTTACAGTATTATGTTTTACAGTACATGTAAATGATGAGACAACAACAGAGTTAAGTTAACTTAAAATAAGTGTATTTTATTGTAAAGCTACCCAAGCAAGCACAAGGGCAACAGTGACGAGGGAAAACTCCCATGTAGGAACAAACCTCGGGAGGGCCCAGGCTCAGGGAGCGACCACCCTCCTTGGTCATTTTTGTGTGAGTGAGTGTAGTGAGTAGGGTGGGTGGAGTGAGTGCAGTGTTTCAGGCTCCTGTCCGTGTTCCTGCAACGACATGAACGGTGTTATAACTTAATTAATGTAATTACAATATACAAAGAACTGTATAACAATGTATCAATCAAAGAACTATACAACAATTTATCAACGTCAAGAGCGTCTGCTGCTAAATGTAACATCGGATCAACAATAATCGTGTCCCGATGGAAGACACTGAAGTGCGGACAGCTGATCTGCAATGCTGTCTCGCAGGGCACCACCACTTGATGTTTCGCCATGGTCCTCTCCCCCGACGGGCTCTTCAGGGTCCTCCTCATCCACCGGTAGGACATCATCATTGCCCAGACATACATTGTGCATAGTGCAACACACAATGACATCTGGCACAAATGAGACGTCCACCTCCAAGGCACAGAAAAAGATGGACCTCCACCTGGTCTTCATCATGCCAAAAGCCCGCTCAATGACCGAACGAGCTCTGGCATGATGCGCGTTAAACCTACAAGTGTTGGGGGAAAAATGAATGACATGTAATTACTCTTAATTAATCTCTGTGACATTGCAATTAAAATCACATATTTTAATGTACCAACCTCTGTTGTGCCACTCCCCTGAGTGGATTCTTGTATGGTGTGATGAGGGAAATGGGCCTCATCAGACAGGGGTACCCCCCAACAAGAAGGTATCAGGGGGTGGGTACGCGGCAGACTGGAACAGGGGGCTGTGCCTCAGGACCCGGGTGTCGTGGACAGAACCTGGATAACCCACAAACACATCAATGAAGCGCCCTGCATGGTCACACACCGCCTGCAGCTGTATCGATGGAAACAATTTCCTATTGAAATAATCCTGGCCATGGGGCTCTCCCGGGGACTTGATACGAACATGGCAGCCGTCAATGGCTCCCATGGCCCTGGCAAAAGCCCCATGCCTAGCCAGTCGGGCAAAACCCTCCGATACCTCTCTCTGCCCCTCTGCAGTGAAAGGTAACCTGATGACCCTTGGCATCGCCACGACTACACAGCCACAGACCCTATGGACTACGTTATGCACCGTTGTCCTGGGCATGTCGAATGCCCTCGACACCACGCGGTACGACGCACCTGTTGATAGAGCAATTCAGTTTCTGACAATAAATATGTGTTGAGTATATTGAGATTGAAAATTAGCCTCTTGGGCACATTCCAATGCCAGAGGGCCCAGGTAAGACGTACCGCTGGCCAGCCAAAACAGAAACACCAGGACCTCTATGGTTGGCCCCCATCCATGGCACCGATCCTGGTTGAGCAGCTGCAGCAGACTGGTTATGGAGGCTCTGCTGAGCCGGAAATCAGGGCGAGTGTCTTCCCCAGCAAAATAATGCCGGAGAAGGGGCACTGCCCTGTTCAGGCTGGCCTACCGTACACCACCCTGAAATTGATGACATGTAAACAATGTTAAACAGTTGTTCATCAAAGATGTTATTTATTCATGAATTCATCCGTCCAAGACATGGACAGTGCACATTAATGAACATAACTGTAAATATCACATAATATGTAAATGGTTAGATTACAAAATGTACATTTGTTGCTATTCATTTACACTTCAAAATAATAAGAGTGAAGTGTATGATGAAACAGTGTTCTCTTCTCATTTCCCTGCAATTCTTCTCATGGTGATAGTCTATGTGACAGCCTCACATAGTTGAAACAGTTGCATGAAAACAAAGAAATTGGGCAATCCTGTGTAAAAATGGTCCTCACCTATGGGACTTAAAATTGGATTAAATGAACGAAAATTAGGCACAATTTTCCCTCATCTGTCCATAACTTTTTAATGCTGCAGGCGGGAGAAAAATGCCCGTGGCAAGCTAACTAGCTAGATAGAGCGAAGGGCAGTTTGTAACACTCAGAATGTAGCTACCAGCTACTCTAAAACGGGCACTCATAAGACATAAATCCCTACTGGAAATGTTAGCCGTTTTCACAGACCTGTAGAAAAGACCTTCGTGAACAGATTGAAATAAAGTTTAGGCTGTGGAATATTAAATTCAAGTTAGTAGTCAGATAGTTTCACCAATTGAAAAACTAATCTGGGACTTTTGATTTAGCCTAAGTAAGGGAGTGCCGAAAATTCGGTTGCAGTTTGGCTTCTTAATGTTTAGATTAAACCGCGGTGGAATTGTTTTTCTTAAGAATCGTTTAATTGTAATCTAATGTCATAATAATACCTAAAACAAACATTTATTTGTGAGGAAATTTATTTTAGTTTATTTTAATGATTGAAAACAGATGTATCACAGACCGCTGTCATATGTGTCGGGCAACAGATGCTAATGTCATGATGAAATAGCAGACTACTGTTTCCGAAAGTAGATGTAGCCTACTAGCTTAATAATTAAGCTAGATGTACTAGCTCAATAATATCAGCGTATATCATAATGTACATTACATGTCACAATTGTGTTTTTTTATCACAATGTGAAATGAGTAAATAGTTATCACCCTGGCCTCGTTGCATGTGACTTTCTGCAGCTGTCTTGCCGTTTTAGGTAGTTAGCCATCTACCAGAAGTTAATGAGCTGCTAAACTAATGTTCTACCATAGGTAGTGAAGGATTCATAATCTTTAGTGTCTATTCCAATATGTAATGATGGTATTCAATGACACAAGTCTGTGTTCAAGAAAGAGTGGTCTGGAGTCGCAGAGGTCTGATAATATCAGCTTTTAATGCAGCAGTTGGAAATCAACACGTCCAGAGCTCTGGGGTTGTCTACGTTTCCCTACCCGCAACAGAGTTTGGGCTGGTTCACAAAGTCCAACTGGCTATCTGTCCCTGCCCCAGCATATAATATACAGTGTAATTAAAACACAAAGATGAAAAAAGGGTTGAGCTTGTTCTCTCGTGCATCAGGGAGTTGTTCTTGCCTACGCGTCCCACATGCTCGGGTGCCATCTCCACCCAGTTTCAAGGTTGTTTCTGAAAATGAAGAGATAGAGACACAAAGAACAGCCTGCTTCCCACACCCAGTGTGAGACCCAATGTTTAAGCCTGAGCACACTTCTAAGTTCATAAGACAGAACTTTGATAAGCACAATGCATAACTTTTAATAAACACAATATATTCTTTAGTAGGCACTCGTGTGTTTGTGATGTTAGTGACGTTTCTCACTGTGGCTAGCTAGTTAGCCACTGTTAGCTTCACTTTTCTCCACAAAAACTTAAACTATACCTAAACCGTCAAACGGAACGTTCACGCAAATACAAGCAACGCAATCGTGACCAAGGCGAACATTTTGACACCGACATTTTCCATGTAGTGTAAATATTCATGTTTTTAAAGGGGTGGGAAAATAATAATCAACTAGAGAGGGTAAAATGTCTGGGGAAATTACTCATGTACAATTCAAAATACAAAAAGTGAAGTGTAGCTTGTCCCTGTACTTAGGCCTACTGTAAGTCGCTCTGGATATGGGCGTCTGCTAAATCAATGACTAAATGTGGAATGAACCTAACCAATATGACTTAAACGTCACCTTAAGTTTTTCCCTTCTACAGTAGTGATATTTTCAAGCATTTAGCCCACTCATAATATTGCATTCGTTCATTAAGAACCACCTTTGAAACAAGCTGAACCCCCTTGAAACAAGCTATTCATATAACAACGTTGTCACCGGCAGTATTAGATGGAATCACAATTGAAACAGTACCATCTGCTAACTGAAATTATGCCCCCAAAAAACGTAAATAAGCTTGACATTTATTTAGGGGGAAATGGCATTCAAAAGAAGTTTGCTGGAAGCGATCATTGTCAGTAACAATGCCAAATACGACCATTTGATCTTAGACTAGAGCCCTGCACGGTGGAGAAGTTGACCTTGGTAAATTGTGCTACGAGCAAGCTAGCCTAGCTGCTGTTGCTAGCCAAAGTAAGGGCAGAGCCTGTTTAAGGAGAGCCTGGCCACTCCCTATTAAGCCCCATTGTACCAAATTTTGTTGCAGTTCCACCAGAGTTCCACTGGGAGTGATCGTGGTCGAGTGCAGAATGAATGGGAGTCTATGGAGCTAAACGGCTACATTTGTCTCTTTCACCTGATTGTCGTTGAGAAATCTCAGATTTGATTGTAGTTCTTGCATGTTCAACATGGATTACAGGTCGAAAGTTGAATGAACGAGTACTTATGTCCTTTCGATTTCTTACAGGGTAAGTCGTTGTTGCCCATAACATGCTAGCATTCTGCTAACGAATGCTGATTGGTTAGTGAAGGACTGACTACGACCAGAGATCCCGCTTGATGGCATCCGAAGCAGAACAAGAATGTCAGAGCATTAGCAACATTAGCAACAACATTAGCAAACCAAAACTCTTTCTAGCATGTGTATTGACAGGAAGAGCCTAACCTGTCAGCTGTGTTGTCGATGCCTCGAGAGAAGAGTTGAAGTAACCCGAGCTTGCCGTCAAGCAGTATCTCGGGCCGTACAATGTGTATGACGTCAATGACATTTTAAAAGGCTTTTTTAGAACAGAAAGGCGACTTTTAAAAAATCTATCACCCAGCGGTGTGTATTTTTTTTGCCTCCCCTTTTGAATTCAGAATTCAAATTACTAGACAAAAAATTATATCCTGAGAAAAGTGGATTTTGAGGGGTATAGCTCCATAGACCTCCATTCATTCTGCACTCGCTCGTTAGCGCCCTCATATGGAACTAGAGTGGAACTGCAACCAGTTCAGAACCCGGAAGTTTCCCGAGAGTGGCAGTTCTCTCCATATTAGACAATGGCTGTTTATCAATCCGAAGAACGCTAAGAACGCAAGTACAATCTTTTTAAGAACGTTCTTGCAAGCGTCCATGCGAGAATGGTCTTGCAAGACCGCAAGGACGGAGAATGAATTGAGATGCGCGGGTTTCCTTGGCTATTGCGCAATACCCTGGACTCGCTAGGTTATCGAAAAGTCGGAGCAAATTTCATCAATAAAATAAACAAATTTTCAGCGACTACACTGCCCATTTTTCGTCACATTTTAATTCAGATGCTGATTTTCACGTACTGTTTAGCTGAAATATGAATAGTAAAAACTTAAAGTTATGAAGTTTGTCCGCCTCTCCTGACATCTTGCAATGACTTCTGGGAAATCATGTACGTTCTCGCTGGCCAAGTCACCATCCGATGCATCCTCGATAAAAGGGGCGGATCAAGAACATTTCCGGGTATTTTTGGCGTTCTTGGTGACTTGTGTTCTTTGGATTGGAACCGTACTTGTGCAATGAAAGATGACGTCAAACGAGTTTGCAAGAACACAAGAACGGAGAAAAACGTGGATTGATAAACAGCCATTCTCTGGTAACGGGATTGTTTGAATGCGCCGGAAATGAAAAATGTTTCTTTTGACATCAAGTTTAGGCTGTGGCATTGAAGACAGCGACACACCACACAAGCTAGAGTTTAAATACATTATTTAATGTGAAATTACTTACTGTACTGTACATGCAAGTCTTGAATTACTTAAATGTATGATGCTGCCAATACTGTGCGCAACAGGTTTACTACATCTATGCACGTCGTATTTATTCGTCGTTGCTAACGTGTGCTGATGTGGTGACGTTAGGCTTGCACTGATTCCCTTTGGCGACAAAAGGCACTTTTTGCCACAAAAACGTAATTTCAACTTAAACCGTGCAACGGAACTTGAATAAAAATACAAGCAACGCAATCGCAAACACAAATCTTTTGACACTGGCATTGTCTATGTAGCGCAAATATTGATTAATCCTTAGGGGTGGGGAAAAAAAAATATATAATATATATGTGAGAGAACAATGGTTGTGCCCTTGCCGAAGGCAGAGCAAAGCAAAGCAAAACTTTTAATAAAAAACGTTCACTTTTCTAAAATCGCAATATACTTTTCGGCAACGCGGTGGCGCTACCCCGAAACTTGCGATTACCTTCACGGCGTTGCGCAAAAGACGTATACCGTATACCAGGGGTCACTAATTGGCGGACTGTGGTCCGGGACCGGACCCAGGCGGTTCCCTATCCGGACCCAGACCTATAACCGATATATTATTATGGAATTCATTCATTTTGACGGAACGTTTCCATTTTAACCGGCACATCTTTTTGTTCCAACTAAATGTGGTTTGTATCTTACTTGTCCAATACAAAGGTCCAATCAGGAGCTGTAATCACCATGACAACTCACTCACTGAAAGTTGGCAACCTCTGTGGGTCAGGTTGTGTGTGTCCTTCGCAACAACGCAGGCTAATCGATTTGCTAACAGTACCTGTTTCTTCCTTAGCGAAAAACATGGCGTGCTCTAAACCCGGCGAAAAGTTTATTCCAAAAAGACCTAATTTCAGACAAGTATGCAATTGTGCTGCCAGTGGGGAGCACAAAACCGATGTGTTTAATGAGACGGTTGCCCTTGTCAATATTGGTAGCTAATGTGAAACGTCACTATCATGGCCGTGGGGAGGGCTGTAGCACCCCCTGACAGCACGAGAATTTCCAATGATATGACTTGAAAATTCACCACCGCGGCACTGCCCAGCCCCGCAGTAGCGGACTGGCCATCTGGAGCACCGGGAGAAGAATAACAATGGAAAACCAGGCTAAGAAACGTAAGTGTGGGGCTGAAAAATTAAGAGACAAAAAGACATCACCTTCACTAGACAAGGTTTTACCAATTGAAAAACGGCTATGTTCATTTTACATAAAGCTCCAAAAACAGTTTTGTGCTCAAATAAAGGCAACAAATGTTGTATTGCGCGCTACGCGTGCTCGCATTAAGTATCGTAGCGTTCTCACGAACTAGCATCACATCAAACATAGAATGTGCATGCCCTATTTTTACTCCCAGTCCGTCCCTACCCCCCCCCCCCCAATAAACCATAATTGTTCCGGACCCTGGACTGAATGGAAATTTGGTTAGTGGACCTTTTGGGTTTCTAATTGAGTACCCCTGCCGTATACGTATTCACTAACGGAAAGACTAAGTTTAATTATAAATAAAGTAAAGTAAGCAAACAGCGCTTGATCGGCCATGACTGACGTGAACGCAGCAAACCACGAGAAACTGGAATGTCCGACTTAACAGAGCCGTTTTCAACTCCTCCCCGACTGCAAGCGGTTACTCTCGCCGGTCGTTTCATGCAGCCGCAGTCCATGTCATGCAGCGCCGGCGTCGCCTGCAGCCCGGCTGTCTTAAAGCAGCCAATGGCATTCTCAGCTTCAAGTCAGCCGGCACTGCATGAAGTCGAATACACCTAATGGTTGCTGTTGCTGACGATACATTTATTTTTCACTGCCAGTAACCCCTTAACCAATGATATGCGCTTTGAGCTTGCTACCATAGGCTGTAAAATAAATAAATAAATGCCCCCCCCCCAAAGCAACGTATGGCCCCCCCGCAAATCAGTGCCTGGCGCCGGGCCTGCAAATATACCTTGGTGCACAGCTAGACAACGCCTTATAAACACACATAAGGATCTTAAAATCAACTTAATGGGAAGCCAGTGAAGGGATGCCAAAACAGGAGAAATATGATCCCTCTTTCTAGACCCAGTCAAAAAGTCTTGCAGCTGCATTTTGAACAATGTGTGATCGAGATAGTGTAGAATGAGGAAGACCACAATAAAGAGAGTTGCAATAGTCTAATCGTGATGTTACAAATGCATGAATTGCAGCTTCTAAATCTTTGCTTGAAAGAAGATTCTTCAACTTTGCAATAGATCTTAAATGGAAAAAGCTTCCTCTCATAACTAATTTGTTTGTCGAAAAATAGTGAAGAGTCAAAGATCACTCCAAGGTTTTTGATTTGTTTGCATACTTTTGTTGAGAGGACCTAACTGGACTTTCAGAGCAGGAGTGGAATCTGCCGGACATCCAAGAAAAAACTATTTTATCCTCATTTAACTGCAGAAAGCTATTTGTCATCCACCTCTTTATATCATCTACACACTCCAATATATCATCTACACACTCCAATAACACATCAAATGAACAAGTGTTGTCAAGCCTTACTGGAAGGTAAAGCTGAGAATCATCTGCATAGCAGTGATATGAAATGTTATACTTCTGAAAAATGAGGGCCAAGGGGAGTATATAAAGAGAAAACAATAAAGGTCCCAAAATAGATCCCTGGGGCACACCAAACAAAGCAGGTGCAGATGACGAGGAACATTTCCTAAATATACAGAAAAAGTCCTCTTTTCGAGGTAGGAAGCAAACTATTATAATACAGTGCCCCTGACACCCACCATGTATTCTAGTACAAGAAGAATGTTGTGGTCAATGGTATCAAATGCAGCGCTCAGGTCTAACAAAACCAGCACAACACAAGAACCTGATTCTAAAGCAAGCAAGATATCATTTGTAACCCTCAACAGAGCTGACTCAGTGCTATGTAATGACTTAAAGCCAGATTGGAACTTGTGGAGATATTAAAATAATTCAAATAAAACTGGAGCTGTGAAAAAACTATAAAAGCTTAGAGATAAAAGGCAGTTCAGAGATCGGTCGATAATTACTGCACATCTCTGGATCAAGTTGGGGTTTCTTCAACATAGGCTGCACAATTGCATGTTTAAAACTAGCTGGAACGACACCTTCGGTTAAAGAGCTGTTTATGATAACGGTTACCATATGACTAACTGTAGAGAAAACATCCTTAAAAAAACGAGCCGGGATGATATCTAATTTAGAACCAATACACGTCATAGTAGAGATTATATCAGCTAACTGAGTTTGAGAGACAGGTTTAAAAGTTTGACAGGCAACTCATAGGGCAGTTGCAAGTGACATGGTTCAGAGGGAACAATGGAGCTTCTAATATCATACATTTTTTGAGTGAAATGTTTTAAAAAATACAATAGGTTGTGTTGCCAAACGCAAGCACACCTAATGATGAACATGAAGTGAGTGAACATTTGACATACAGTATGCAAAGTATACTATTCTATCAATGCAGCTGAATAGCACAAGGGTAGTTACCTGGGGGAATGATGAGCCATAATTTCTTTGTAAAATAGCTGTGATGGATTCTAAATCAGGTGAAAAATACGATTATAATATGCACGTTATGAAAGATGGAGGTTGTGAAGTGGATTGGCTATGCAGATGTTTCAATGCCTAAGAAGAAAGTCTGTCTCTGATTCATTTGACCTTTCATACTCTACACAATGACTGCATTGAATGTCCATGTGACCACAGGCCTTCAGCAGTCACACAGTGAATGTGTGTAATAGAGAGAGCAAGAGAATGTATGTGTGTCTCCTTGGTGTGGGTGGTGGGGCTGATCCTGTCAGTTCTGTTTGTAAGACAAAATCATATCATTCAAGTGCATGCAGTGGTCAGCAGCATGTATGAGTCAGTTAACTAACTTCACTTAGCAGCTCACATGTAAGTCACAAAACAAATGAATCACTCATTAATATAAAGGTCAGCATCAAAACACAAAGATCTATGTCATACGACAAAGGACTTACTGTGAATAAGGGTAGCAGGTAAAGTTCAAGACCAAAATTGAATCTGATCCTTGATCTTCTGATGTACTTTCTATATTTAAATGTCTCTAGGAATAAAAGCCTCTGCATGTTCACTGTAGTCCTTCAGTAGTTTTCCCTGCCCTAGTGTTTTTCTGTTCTGTCAACTGTCATCACCTGTCTCGTTGAGTGTTTTTTAGTTCTTGATAGTGTTATTGCTTCCACCTGTGTCTTGTTTGGTTTTGTATTTAAGACTTTGTTTTGAGTCCAGTCGTTGTTTCTCTGTTTCGCTCTATGTGAGTATCCTCGCCGTGTTCAGGTTTTGACGCCAGTAAAGTCCCTGTTACCCTGCCTCCCCTTACAAAAAAGCAGTATATTAAAGTATACTATAAGTATACTAAAATATGGATAGTACACTTTTAGTTCACTTTTAGTATACTTTTAAGAAGTATGCTTTGAAAATAGTTCACTTTTGATATACTTTTAAGAAGTATGCTTCGAAACAGAAAATGGTATACATTTCTTCTGGAGTAGGATGTATGTTTTCTATTACTATACAGCAAAAACAGTCAAAATACTTTTAAAGTACATTACAGGTTAAAAAAAAATTGGATCCATCTTGTATATTGTAATTATTCATGTCTCGGAAAATCTATTATGCATTGCACATCAAATCTTTTTTGGTACTGAAGCTTTAACCTTAATTTCTGCCAAAACATTTTGAAGCCCTATACTCTTATACTAATAATTATCAATTGGAGTATTAATGGAAAAAAGCAACTTGAGAAAAGCAGGCAGAAGGGTTGATTATGCATTGAAATGCAGTGACAAAATGAAGATGGCGTGGCTCATTGGCTGGTCAATTCCCATGATGCAAGGCGGTAAATATGATGCAAGGCGGTAAATAGTGTTAAAATTTGCTGATAAGTTTGCCGTTCGAAATACAAATGTAACTTCATGAATTTCGTTTTTTTAAATGTGTCTGCTTAGAATGTAGTGTTTTGTTGAGTGGTAATTGTCATTGTTGTGCTGGTTTACCATTGTAACCATGAGTTAAATGACTGTTGATCATTTGATCAGAAGAGCTGGATTTGTACTAAATGAGTGCATACACAGTAATTAGCTTCTTTCAGCTAATAATCTGTAGTGTCACTTGGCGAGGGCCCCCATTCTCGTTAAGTGACGCAAGATCGGTGGCATTTGAGGGGCCCCTAAACATTATTAAATCATAGTAAATGGACATTTATTACGTTTACATAGGTAGCTAGCTAGAGGTCAAGTGTCAGGGTACTTGCCGCCGAGTGAGACCCTGCCTTTGTTTACATAATTAGGGCCATTGTCAGCTGCCCCTTTAGCATATTTAAGGCGGCTAGCAGTGCAGAGGCAGCCTCGTCTGGCAGCCTCGGTGCACAAAGACTTGGTCGAACAAAGACAGGGAGTCTACCTGCGGGAGTCGAACAAAGACAGGGAGTCTACCTGCGGGAGTCGAACAAAGACAGGGAGTCTACCTGCGGGAGTCCACCGAGGATGGCCGACGAGGCGGATCACCTCTTCTGATAGGTATCACCCTATTTGTATTCTATTCTACCTAGAACATATTCCTAGCTAGCATGTGTTTCTTCAGCATTCCCACTCATTACACCACTCGCAGACGTAGATATGTCACAAAGTATATACGGTCCACTTCTAATCTTAGCTACCTATCCAGATCTTCTTCACCTGCCCTCTCTCTTTCTATTGGGCTCTGGAACTGCCAGTCTGCTGTGAACAAAGCAGACTTCATCCCGGCGTTTGCATCCCATGCTTCTCTTCAAGCCCTTGCGCTGACAGAGACATGGATCCGCCCAGAGAACACTGCAACTCCAGCTGCTCTCTCCGTCAACCACTCGTTCTCTCACTCACCCCGCTCAACCGGGCGAGGTGGTGGGACAGGTTTGCTTCTTTCCCCACATATTAAATACACATCCACCCCACTCTCCGTTACTGCCAAATCATTTGAACACCATTGCTAACTGATCCTATCAAAGCATTTTTAGTTGTCCTCTACCGCCCACCAGGGCCGCTAGCCGACTTTGTGGAGGAGCTGGACATGCTCCTCAGCGTCCTCCCGGATGATGGAACACCGCTGATACTCCTTGGGGACTTCAACATCCACCTCGAAGGAACGCAGGCCGTCGACTTCAAGTCTCTTCTGACTTCCTTCGACCTGAAGCTGCTGAACACACCGGCGACCCACAAGGCAGGAAAACAGCTCGACCTCATCCTAACACGTAACTGTATCACTGACTTAACCTCTGTAACCCCACTACACATTTCTGATCACTCCTTCATCCAATTCTCTGTCTCTCTCCCTCCAATTCCTCCTACCTCCCCTCCCCTCGTAACTTTCCGCCGCAACCTCCGCTCCCTATCCCCCTCCCATTTCTCCTCCATTGTAACATCCTCCCTCCCTCCCATTGACGAGTTTATGTGCCACCCCACTGACACTGCCACCAACTGCATCACTTGACACTCTCTGTCCCCTGTCAACCAGGCCTGCGCGATCCTCTCCCTCCTGCCCGTGGCTCACGGATGTGATTCGTGCAGAACGGTCCATCCTTCGGGCAGCTGAGAGGAGATGGCGCAAGTCCAAAGACGGTCTGGACCTCGATAAGTATCACTCCCTCCTCAAATCCTTCTCTGCCCGCATAACTGATGCTAAAACCCATTACTTCCTTAACAAAATTAACTCTGCCTCAAACCCTCACAAACTTTTCTCTACCTTCTCCACCCTTCTTAACCCACCTCCCCCACCCTCCCCCTCCACCCTGACAGCAGACGACTTCTCCTCCTTCTTTGAGAAAAAAGTTGCTGACATTAGCAGTCGGTTCCCTGAACCCACCTTTCCTACCCACTCACCCTCTATGACTGACCCAACTAAATGTCTAAACTGTTTCTCTCCCCTGTCCGAGGCAGAGATCTCTGACCTCATTCTCTCTCATCGCCCCACCTCCTGTCCCCTTGATCCAGTCCCCTCCCCTCTCTTTCAAACCATCTCTCCCTCCATCATAACTTTTCTTCTCCATGTCCTTAACTCTTCTCTTACTTCCGGCACTTTCCCCTCTGCCTTCAAACAGGCCAGAGTTAGCCCTCTACTCAAAAAACCCTCCCTTAACCCTGCCGTCCTCCAGAACTACAGACCGGTATCACTACTACCCTTCTTTTCTAAAACAATTGAACGCGCTGTATCTAACCAACTGTCAAACTTCCTCTCTCAGAACAACCTGCTTGACCCCAACCAATCGGGCTTCAAGACTGGTCACTCCACTGAAACTGCCCTCCTGTCAGTCACCTCTGCCCTTCAGTCTGCCAGAGCGGCTTCGAGGTCATCCGTCATCATTCTGCTGGACCTTTCTGCAGCATTTGATACAGTTAACCATCAGATCCTGCTGGCCAGACTTTTTGCGATGGGCATCACTGGCACTGTACTTCAGTGGATCTCATCCTACCTGTCGGGAAGATCCTACCAGGTCTCCTGGGGAGGCAAAGTGTCAGGCCCCCGCCAGCTCTCCACTGGTGTCCCACAGGGCTCTGTCCTTGGACCGCTCCTCTTCTCCCTCTACACCACCTCGCTTGGACCAATTATCACCTTCCATGGCTTCTCCTACCACTGCTATGCTGACGACACGCAGCTGTACCTGTCGTTCCCCCCGACTGATCCGGGGATCTCAGCTAGGATCGAGGCCTGCCTCACAGACATCTCCGCCTGGATGACCGAGCACCACCTCCAGCTGAACCTCGCCAAAACAGAACTCCTCATCATCCCGGCCAAACCCTCCATCTCCCAATCACCCTGGGATCGGCGACGGTGACCCCTTCATCCTCTGCCAGGAACCTCGGGGTGACCATGGATGACGAGCTCTCCCTCACAGCCCACATTGCTGCGGTCTCCCGGTCGTGTAGATTCACCCTCTACAACATCCGGAAGATCAGGAGATACCTGTCTGAGCATTCCACCCAGCTGCTAGTCCAAGCACTTGTCCTCTCAAAGCTGGACTACTGCAACTCGCTGCTCGCCGGTCTCCCAGCATGCGCAACCCGCCCTCTCCAGAGGATTCAGAATGCGGCAGCCCGTCTGGTCTTCAATCTACGCAGACGCTCCCATGTTACCCCGCTCCTCATCTCCCTCCACTGGCTTCCCATCACGGCCCGTATCAGATTCAAGACTACTAAGGTACTGACCTTCCGAGCGTTGAACGGGACTGCACCCGACTACATCAAGTCTCTCCTGCAGCCTTACACCCCCACCCGCCACCTACGGTCTTCTTCTGACAACCGTCTGGTGGTCTCACGGCTCAAGGGCGCCCGGTCCCAACACAAGCTCTTCTCCTGTCTGGCCCCCCAATGGTGGAATCAACTCCCCACCTCCATCAAGGACACTGACTGTCTCCCCACCTTCAAGAAAAGGCTCAAGACACACTTGTTCCGGGAGTACAACGGCACTTAGGAATGCTTGGCTGGACCTGATGTTAATTTCCTCCAGGATCACAATGACTCGTATTGAGAGACTTGTTGCTCCTGTTGGTTAGTTGTGACGGTTTTAAATTCTTGTACTCGCTGTGAAATATTTTACTGTTGACTCTTGTTTTTGTCTTCTTTTTACAGGTACACTCTTGCACTTTTTGAGTTTCATGTTGTTTAATTGTAACTTTTTTAACTGCTTGCTCTTATGGTTCTTCCCCTTGGCACTTATTTGTTTTTTCACAGTGTATACTTCATGTTTTGGCTGCTCGCAATGTTTGGGGCTATCTTGTTGTTATGATCAGTGACCTATGCTCTTTTGTAAAGCTCTCTCTTGGAAGTCGCTTTGGATAAAAGCGTCTGCTAAATGTAAATGTAATGTAATGTCAGGGCCAACAGACAGGACCTGTAGCGGGGACTGGCAGAAGATTTTAATTCACTGTTTGGTACTTTGTTTGAAATAAAATGACTGAATGTTACATGGAAATGCTGCCTTGTTTATGATTAGCTTGAGTTAGGCTACACATCACACAAACATAGTCCTCCTAAAGTTGGCTACCATGTAGTCTATTATACAAGAACAAGTTGCATTCTGGGCAAATGAGGTCTGCATATGAACCGCCCCAATATAAGCAGTAGAATTGAGAAATATAGGTTACTTAATTAACGTTGCCGTTACGGACTGGCAACGTCACAAAACAACGTTGCTAGGAGGTCGCGGTTACAGACTGGCAACGTCGGAAAATTACGTTGCTAGGAGGTCGCGGTTACAGACTGGCAACGTTGGAAAATAACGTTCCCACAACATCCCGGTTACGGACTGGCAACGTCATTTTGTGACGTTGCCGTTACCTCATGGCGTCTTTCACTTCCCACGTTGCCGCAACGTCGCGGCAACGAATGTTTGGTCATCGAATGACGTTGCGGCAATGGAAGGGCAACGTAACTGTGTTAGCTGGGCAAGCAGAAGAATCCTACCATGGTAGCGACGCATTGCATGTTGCATCGGGAGGCTCTAACTGCAAAAACGATGCCTCCAGACCTGACGGATGTTTTGAATGAGGTCGTAAAAAAAGTGAATTACGTTAAGTCACGTCCCCTTCAAACACGGTTATTCACTACCCTCTGCAGTGAAATGGGTTCAGAACACCAGGGTCTCGTACTGCACACAGAAGTCAGGTGGTTATCGAGGGGGAGAATACTGGCCCGTGTTTATGAACTAAGAGAGAAGATAAATTATGACTTTTGGTGGCTTCGACTCGCTTACTTAGCTGACATTTTTGCCCACATGAATGAGCTAAATGCGAAAATGCAGGGGAGGAACGAAACTGTTCTGTCTGCAACAGACAAAATCGATGGATTTAGGTCAAAATTAGCTCAGTGGCGACAAAGAGTGGCGAAAAAAAACATTGACATGTTTCCACTGACAGCTACCAATACTACTGACAAGTCTGCAGTTTTCTTTTAAATTCAATATCTGCACATTAATCTGCCCTGGAGAAAAGATTTGAGGCCTATTTCCCCCACAAAAACTAGGAATTTGATTGGGTTCGAGATCCATTTCACTCTCTTGCCACTGAATCAGCAGCGAGATGCCTGTCATCAAGAGGACAGGATGAGCTTGCTGAATTGCAAATGGACGCACACTCAAGTTGCAACACAGTGAACTGTCTTTGGACACATTTTGGCTGCGTGGAATATCCCTCACTTTCAGAGAGTGCTATAAATGTGCTGATCCAATTCCCGACCTCCTACCTCTGTGAACTGGCTTTCTCCTCTCTCACATACAGCCTTTGCCTCAGTTTATTCTTTATGTAAGCTGAACAGGACCTCCGTGTTGCACTGTCCACAATCCTTCCTCGCATTAACAAACTCAGACAGGCACGTGTCCCATTAAGTTGATAAGTTGTCTGTGGAGACGAGTATGTAACTAACCCAATTTTGCACTACTATGAATGTTGTGCCCTTGTTACATGTTTTGCTTGTTTTCTTATTTTTTGTTATGCATTTCTTGTTGTAAATTAAATGCTTTTATTCTGAAGGAGGCTCTGGATTAAAAACAGTAATAGAGTTGTGCGCTCGAGTACGGTGAGAGAAAAAAGGAATGGAGAAGACGACTGTTTAAAAAGTAAAGAAATAGTTACGGTATTAGTGCCCCCCCGAAGAGGCAAAAGGTTTGTCAATGTTTAATAGATATAATAATTAACAACTGTAATAACTGTGCATTTGTTCTTAAACAGCATTGTTAATGGCTAGCTATGTGCATAAGCTACTACAGTGGTGCTAACGGCAAGGAGATGTTAACACGTGATTGTTGCTTGTGCTTTATACACAGCTCTTACGTCGTTTGTGGGATTTATAATAATTGTACAATTGTCAGTAAAGCGTCAGACCATCTGTCGGGAGGGATATGCTACAGAGTATAACTATATTTTTGTGAACTTTATATTGAAGGTTTGTTCCTGATATGTTTTGTTACTGCCAGCTAATTTTTCGATTATTACCAATATGTATTTTGGCTGTGATAAAGTTGTGAGAGGGACAGATGTTGTCTGTTCATATTCTTTTCACTATTTATCCAAAAGTTCTATTAAATGAGTTGAATTAAAGAGAGTGGTTCATTTGAATATAACAACAATGACATAAACCTCACCACCTCAATGTAATGCCTATAATAAAAGCAGTTATAGCCTATTCAACATATCACAAGGTTAAATCAAATGGCAAGTATAAATATGACACAAAGGAGGTTGAGAGTAAAAAGTAAAAAAATAGGGGTGCTGTGGATGGAGAGAGATATGTTTAGGGTAGCAGTGAGCCAGAAAAGTTTTGGAACCACTGCTATTCAAAGGTATACTTTGAAGTACTTTAGGAAGTATAATTAATAAACTAAAAGTGCACTACACAGGCTACTTTACAGTATTCAAAAGTAAACCTCAAATACACTATATAAGTATACTTTAAAGTGTACTAAATGACCTAAAAAGTGGGCCAATTCAGTTTACTTAGTACAAAAATAAGTAAGTACACTGCTAGTATACTTAAAGGTCACATGACATGCTGTTTTTGGATGCTTTTATATAGGCCTTAGTGGTCCCCTAATACTGTATCAGAAGTCTCTTTCCCGAAATTCAGCCTTGGTGCAGAATTACAGCCACTACTAGCAGTCCCACAAGGAGCTTTCCTCAGAACGCGCTGTTTTGGTGTCTGTAGCTTTAAATGCTAATGAGGAGCGGAGGGGAGGCACCATGCGCTAATGTTTACAACGGATGTATCGCAATAGCTGTAACCCCGTTGCTGTAAAATACCTCGAATTTGCCCATTCTCATCTGATAACCCTGGTTTGCAGAGGTACACACACGCGCGCCATAACACCAACAGCAGAACGTTTATCCAAATAACAAAGAAGTGTACAACACTCACGTACAGCATATGTATTCACACTTATACTTGATGCTATCTACCTTTCCATAGCGACAGTAACTCAGCTGTTAGCTGCAGAGTTAATGTTACAGCCACATTCTAAGGGTAGCAAGCTAGGTAACCATATACAGTAAAGCTACAAAATGATATAGCATTAGTTAACTTACTTGTCCGAGGTTAGTAGCTGGACGAAGGAGAGTTAGTACTGATCCAGAATTTAATTTCAGCAAGGCCAGTTTTGTATTAGCTCAAGTTGAGGAAACAGTCGTGGCTGAAGTGTTTGGCGCAGACATACAAAACAAATGCGCCTACAACAGAAGTTGTGTAGGCGCATTTTCAGCGAAAATAAAATTAAGATACTGATTGTTTAGAGGCTCGGATGACGGAACTACAAAAAGACTTGTGTGTTGATTTGTACATCCAAGCACTGAGCAACTGTTATGGCTTAGTTCGTTTGCTAGCCATGGCATGATGTCTCTGCAGGAAAACACGATATTGCACTCGCCCTTGCACAATCGTAGCTCAATTCCTCATTGGCGGGCCAGATTATCTGGGCGGGCACAGCAGAGAGAAGGGCGGTAGCCTGGCTCCTTGTTACGTCAATAAGAGGAGATTTTCAAACCGAGCGTTTGAGCCTTCATTTTCTCAAAGGCGGAGAAGAACACCCAGGGCTTGGTTTACACCTATCGAAAATTCTAGCCACTGGGGGACCAAAGGCAGGCTAGGGGAACTCATATTAATGTTAAATAACCTCCTAAAG
Organism: Thaleichthys pacificus; assembly: GCA_023658055.1. Lineage (NCBI taxonomy): Eukaryota > Metazoa > Chordata > Actinopteri > Osmeriformes > Osmeridae > Thaleichthys > Thaleichthys pacificus. Next base: position 12,243,657 of record CM042874.1, on the reverse strand, counting down.
TGAAGTTTTCATGTCATGTGACCTTTAAAGTACCATGATAATAGTATACTTTTTATACTTAAGTATACTTACAAATTAAACTTGAAGTATACTTCTTTTTCGTAAGGGTCCTGTCTCATTTGTAGAGATGGGCAAACAAAGCCTTGTGAAGCTTTGGTGGTTTCTTCTGGATTGTGCTGGCCCAAAGAGCCGAACTATTGGTGCATTGAAAAATAACAGCACAATGTCATCTAGCGGTTGGCAAAAATTATAGCAGCCGTTTTAACTGGCTGAATGGGGTGTAGTGGTAGTCTTTGACTGTAGCCTATCCCACTACGTTACTGAATGTTTTAATGAAGGCTACGTGTGTTCATTTTTATCTGATATTAGTGCTTACACATTAAAATGTTGTAATACATGTGAAGGCCTTAGAATTGTGTCATTTCCCACAGTAAAAGTTGTAGCTTACACCAAACCTTTAAAAGGTACCATTCAGTTTTTTTTTTACAGATTGTCAAAGTGCACAAAGTTTTCAAATAATGTGTCATACATTGATATCTGAAAATTGTTGAAGAAAATACACGCATCTGAATGTTGATCAAGCAGGAAAGCTCCAGCCCAGATTTTAGACCATTTTACGCCTTAAGAGAGGTGTGATTGTTTTGTGTTAATCATTAGAAGTGACTTGCGTCGGTTGATTCACCGCAGTGAAGAAAAGAACAACATTCGTACTCAATCAAATTCCAGTATCCAGGGGCCTCATGTATAAAAGATTGCGCAGCTTACATACCAGAAGATGGCGTACGGCCAAAACTTGAAAAGTACCTACGCACTGAAATATTCACATGTATAAAACCGGTCGTATGCCATAAATGCGCCCCTGAGGGCCTTTCTTTGTCTGAATTAAAATGGCTAAACACGCAAAAAAGTAATATTTCACAGGCTTTGAGATCGAGGTTCTAACAACAGAGGTGGAGGCGAGGAAATGTGTCCTGTTTGGCGGCCTGTCATCAGGTATTAGCAAACCCAAACAAAATCTGCGGAAATCCGCTAGCCTTCCTGTTCTTATGTGGGAGCAATCGAAGATCTTCCACAACAGTTTGACGCCGAATATGGTCGATTGAATGTTGACAGACTTTGCAAAAAAGTATTGATCCATCCTCTCATAAAGATCGCCTGAAAACTCCCTGACCCTGTCTATGGCCATAATTTTGGTTGATAAGTGTTTCCGTGTCAATTATCTTCAGGGCTGAATCTTGGGACATTTTAATATTGGCTACAGTAGCTAGTCTAACGTGAACGTTACTGTATTAGTTTATGGGTTGACACTACAGGCTTCCTTCGATTGCTATCACAGACCTACCTACACTGGTGGCAATGGGCTCTGTTTACAGGTAAAATATTTTGAAAGAATAGAGACGTAATATGAGTTAACAAGTTTATTGAAATTTTGCCTCAGACCAATGCATTCTATTTGAAATTCCGCAGGTTTTCGTCGGAATTCTGCGCTCACAAAATAGAAAAAAAAGAAAGCTTTCCCCTCTTGTGGGCGGGCCTGCGCCTATACAAAACCTGAGCTGAAAACGGGTGAGAAACGGTCTTACTCCACATTTCAGTGCGACAAAGTTTTTGCGCTTTGCACATGCTTTGGGCAACTCATTACACACGTACATAATGTACTGAGAAGCAAATCGTGGAATTTGCTTTACAGCACCTTTAAGGTAATCAAAACATTTCGGGGTAGCGCTACCATGTAAACAATTTAATAAAAGCAAATATTTGTAAGTTTTGATTGCTTCTTTAACTACTCAATTTCCCTCTTTTGCGCTGCTTGGCCCCTTAATCCTTAGATGCGTGAGTTGTAAATATTTCCGACGGTCTCCACAGTGTGAGTTATTTTTCCGAAACGGTAGCTGGCTAGCTTTCGTTAGCTTCCGGGCTAAGTTAGCTAGCATAATACTCGTAGCAATGCTACTACCATGCTAGTGTTACTTGTTAGCCTTCTCATTAGTACATTTTGAAGCCATACTAAAGCGTTTGAACTCAAGAAAATGTGCTTCTCTTCTTGATTATTTACAAACTATTAATAGGTATTCTTCACTAAATGTTTGTACACGTGTTTTAGGACCACCCAATTAAAGTGAAAAACCATTGGGTGTAGTAGAATGCCTAACAGAACACATATTAACCATTTGTACATAAAGAGGAAAGTTCACCAAAACTGATCACCAACACTGGTTAACTTAAGTCAATACCAGGCTATAAAGTACAGTAAAACAAAAATGATAAGCAGCAAATGAAAGAAAAAGGGCTCTTTTATTTTAACAACTTTTGGTCAGGTGGTCAATACCCGACCATAAATATAGCTGCAAGCAGCGATGCGGGTTCCTCCGCAAGATGGGAAAATATTATAAAAATGTACATTATAGAAGATCAAGAGTCGGACAACAAGAGAGCAAAACTACTTCATGTAGTTGGCCAACAACAATAGGCTGAATGGGGATTTGAACTTCATGTAGTTGGCCAACAACAATAGGCTGAATGGGGATTTGAACTCCCCTCCCTGAGTCGCCACCTTACCGCGGTGGAGGGGTTTGCGTGTCCTAGTGATCCTAGAAGCTATGTTGTCGGGGGCTTTATGCCCCTGGCAGAGTCACCCAAGGCAAACAGGTTCCAGGCAAAGGACCAGACAAAGCGTGGCTCAAAAAACTACCATGAAGAAAACGAACAATGGTTCCCAGTTGCCCCTGCCTGGAAGTGGGTCACCGGGGCCCCCCCCCCTGGAGCCAGGCCCGGGGGTGGGGCTCGATGGCGAGCTGGGGTGGGAATACTTGTTTCCCCTCGGTTCGGTGCCTGTACGTTGGGGTTCACCCCGGTGGACGAGAGGGTAGCCTCCCTCCGCCTTCGGGTGGGGGGACGGGTTCTCACTGTTGTTTGTGCTTACGCACCAAACGGTACCCACCCTTTTTTGAGTCTCTGGGGGGTGGTGCTGGAAAGCACTCCTCCCGGAGATGCCCTCGTCCTCCTGGGGGACTTCAATGCTCATGTGGGAAATGACAGTGAGACCTGGAGGGGCGTGATTGGGAGGAACGGCCCCCCCGATCTGAACCCGAGCGGGGTTTTGTTGTTGGACTTCTGTGCTAGACACGGCTTGTCCATAACGAACACCATGTTCAAGCATAAGGATGTCCATATGTGCACTTGGCACCAGGACACCCGAGGTCTCAGTTCGATGATAGACTTTGTAGTCGTGTCGTCGGATCTGACGCCGAATGTCTTGGACACTCGGGTGAGGAGAGGGGCAGAGCTGTCAACTGATCACCACCTGGTGGTGAGTTGGCTACGATGGTGGGGGAAGACGCCGGTCAGGCCTGGCAGGCCCAAACGTAATGGGGAATGGCTGGCAGAATCCCCTGTCAGAAGGAGCTTCAACTCCCACCTCCGGGAGAGCTTCGATCATGTCTCGGGGAGGGCCGGGGACATTGAGTCCGAATGGGCCATGTTCCGGGTCTCCATTGTTGAGGTGGTGGACGCCGGAGGTGAGAGATGCCGTCAAGCTGAAGAAGGACGACTTTCGGACTTTATTGGCTGGTAGGACTCCAGAGGCAGCTGATGTGTACCGGCAGGCCAAGCGGAATGCGGCTTTGGCGGTCGCGGAGGCAAAAACCCGGGCGTGGGAGGAGTTCGGCGATGCCATGGAGAATGACTTCCGAACGGCTTCGAAAAGGTTCTGGACCACCATCCGGCGACTCAGGAGGGGGAAGCAGTGCACTGTCAACGCTGTATATGGTGGGGATGGTGCGCTGCTGACCTCGATGGGGGACGTCCTGGATCGGTGGAAGAAATACTTTGAAGACCTCCTTAATTCCACCAACACGCTTTCCGACGTGGAGGCAGAGTCTGTACTTCTCTTAAGTGGTTTTTATTCAGATGAATAATCATTGGATTCAGGTCAAAAGTCTATCACTTGAACTGGTTTCATCACTTAAGACACTCCAAGTCAGCAGCTTGGCATGCTGGGACATGGAAAGGATTAAACATTTAGACTTTCATCAAGGTAGAAAATGTTGGTTTGTCCTTTTTCATCAATGTCCTCCAAAAAGCAATCTGCAGAGCCAGTAGACACAGTAGTCTGTGGGGTGACTGTCTGTCTCTGGAGGGTGTGCAGGCAGGCAAGGCAAGGCAAGGCAGGCAGGGCAGGCCAGCTGGATGAAGCTGTCTTGGGGTCAGGGCTGAAGAGAAGCTATCCAGCTAGAGAGGGGTAGTAAAGCAAGGAGTCTGTGTTGCTCTCAGCATCCTCTGTTGCATCCTCTGTTATGCTCAGCATCCTCTGTTGTTGCTCTCAGCATCCTCTGTTGAACTCTGTTGAGCAGGCCTCTGCATGACCCTCCTTGTAAAAGTGAAGGGTCCATGTCAGTTGTGAAAAATTAAGCTTTTTCCATCTACACTTGATGAAAACTACAGTTTTGACTGAAATGCAGTGGCATTACTTGAACTTGAATCCAAATGTGTTGACCTGATGTAGGGGTGGGCGGTATACCGGTATGAACGCGAATACCAGTATTGCGTTGTGCCATGATATGGATTTTGCCATATCATGGATATCACGATATATTAATAAATGTATTACATATTAAGTGTTTCTGTTTGGTATAAAATATAAGTTCCTCATCTCCCTCCACTGGCTTCCCGTCACGGCCCGTATCAGATTCAAGACTCTGGTACTGACCTTCCGAGCGGTGAACGGGACTGCACCCGACTACATCAAGTCTCTCCCGCAGCCGTACACCCCCACCCGCCACCTACGGTCTTCTTCTGACAACCGTCTGGTGGTCCCACCGCTCAAGAGCGCCCGGTCCCAACACAAGCTCTTCTTCTGTCTGGCCCCCCAATGGTGGAATCAACTCCCCACCTCCATCAGGGACACTGACTGTCTCCCCACCTTCAAGAAAAGGCTCAAGACGCACTTGTTCCGGGAGTACAACGGCACTTAGGAATGCTTGGCTGGACCTGATGTTAATTTCCTCCAGGATCACAATGACTCGTATTGAGAGACTTGTTGCTCCTGTTGGTTAGTTGTGACGGCTTTAAATTCTTGTACTCGCTGTGAAATATTTTACCGTTGACTGTTGTTTTTGTCTTCTTCTTTACAGGTACACTCTTGCACTTTTTTGAGTTTCATGTTGTTTAATTGTAACTTGTTTAACTGCATGCTCTTATGGTTCTTCCCCTTGGCACTTATTTGGTTTTTCACAATGTATACTTCATGTTTTGGCTGCTTGCAATGTTTGGGGCTATCTCGTTGTTATGATCAGTGACCTATGCTCTTTTGTAATGCTCTCTTGGAAGTCGCTTTGGATAAAAGCGTCTGCTAAATGCATAAATGTAAATGTAAGTAAGTGATACTGCCTAGCGGGCTAGTTCAAATTTGTATCTTTTACAAAAAAAAACATGCAGCATGCGCTGCACGCATTGTCCCAGCCAATGAAAGTCAACAAACAAGCTGCTTTTGTTGGCAAGTGTAAGCAAGCGTTAATGATGTCTGAAAATAAAGCCAGTGGGGTTGATTTGCCGGACGAATTGGTAAAAAAGGGGGCCTCTTCTGTCGTTTGGAAATGGTTTGGTTTCAAGTTACACATCAACCAACAAACACTACTCTGTAAGTTGTGTCGTCGAATTGTGCTAGCCAAAGGTGGAAACACTAGCAATCTTTTTCACCACCTGAAAGCCGTGCATGTGCGCGAAAATGAATCTACCAGAATGCGTTTGACAAATCCAATGCCAAGTTGGTTAGAATTGTGAAATGTTTATTGTAAGCCAGCAGAATTGAGTATTCAGCCATGTAATAATTGTTTATAGGTAGAGCTAACTCACTACAAATATTTAACATAGTTTTCTTGCGATCCCATAAACCTAGGCTACTGTTGAACGCGTAGGCTACTGAGAAGTCGCTCTTCCGTGGCAATTAAACACTGCAAAATTTGGAAAACTCATGTGACACACCGGAGTTACCCAATGCAAATCTGTCCGAGTGCGGTAGATTAACCGCTGCAGTGCGGATTGCATTGTCATTACATTTTAAGAATAACTAATATATCGTGATATATACCGATACCGTCAGTGCTTAAGAATTATACCGTGATAAACATTCTAGGCCATATCGCCCAGCCCTAACCTGATGGAGACCCATGCAGCAAAGTCACTCAAAACACAGGTTCGATTCTAGGCTCTGGCAAGAGTATTTAGCTCTAAACTGGTAAATATATACACATCTGACAAAAGACCAACTCGACCTTTGCCTGTAAACAGTGATTCTGACTGTCAGAGACCTTTAAATAGCCTGACCTACTGAAATTGGCAAAACTAGCCTGGCTAACGTAGGTCGCTTTCCCAGGGCATATGACGAATGAAACAGGCTCGCCTTGAAAAATCGGATATACTGGCTCTCTTTAGCAGGCTCCTTTCTACAAAAAGCAGTCCTCCCTGACGTTTTTGGAGTAGAATTGTGTGAAATACAAAATTGTTTACACACTGCCAGTGAGCAAGCCGAGTCTGACTGAGGCTAACGTCAAAACAAGGGACCCCTGGGACAGTACCCCAGTCTCACTCTACTTGCAAGTTTTCCACAAATCACAAAAATAATCGGATCATCTGGCTAAAAGCACAATTCCCACATCTCCTAAAAGCTGCCCTCCTCCACCTTCTTGGTGAAGAATTCGCCGAGATGCAAAATGATTCACTAGTTAAAAACACAGAGGAAAAAAGCTCTACTTTTCGAGTTCGGTTTCCATCACTTCAAACTCACGATTTAAAAGTCTAAAAGTACTCAAACCTTCACCATAATTCAAGAGTAGTGTACGTTCACAAACCCAATCATTGATTCTAGCTTAAAATGTGTAAAAATAGGTGATATGATTTACCGAACGTGGCTGCCTCCAACACGGCTATCAGGCAATTCCAGTTGAAAACAACAATGGCCGCCGAAAAATAATTTATATTCGTAATGGCGAGCTGCGATTGGAAGCGAAATGTAACAGGACCAAGGAGTGAGGGTGGGGTCTTGGTCAGTCCACAATTTCCGGAAAGGATGTATGTGTGTCTCGCCAAGCTCACGCGTGTGTCAATGGGCAGGATGAGTCTGCGTGCGCTGTGGAGCAATTCAATTGAATTCAATCATATTTTGACATACCAAGGTGAAATTGTTTATATATCACATAATAACAATTTTGGATACATTTAGACACGTTTTTGATTAATTTCGGATGAAATTGAAGGTTATTTTCATGGTGAACACAATAAACTCACATAATCACAAGAGCTCCTAATCTTTGATGTGAATGTTGATAACCTCAATTTGTTTACATTTTTGAGGTACAGTCATGTTTTTATGCAAATAAGCTGTTGCAGCTAGCTGTTGTAATAAGCATGAGAGACAAAGAAGAGCAGGGGAGAGTTCCACAGAGTACAAGCTCTCATTGACTACACCTCTACCTAGTCGAGACAAAGTTTTGAAAAACAAGCACAACAAGCAAAGGCTGAGCGAACTCCTGTGTACTTTCAATGTAGGAAGTAAGATCATGATGGTCAGTAAAGCTGACAGCATTGACACTTATGATGAGGCTGATATATCAGTTATATCTTACATGTTAGATGCTGTCAGACATGGGGCTTCTACTGTTCGCATTCTTAGTGATGACACATGTCTTTGTTCTTATGGTTTATTGGTGTTGGAAGGCTGGTATCACAACTAACCTACAGATGGAAAAATGGAATGGCACTGTTCTCAGCATAAATGCAACTGCAAAGAACCTGGGTGACCATTGTTGTTCCATTTTGGCCATGCATGCTCTTTCAGGATGTCATACCACCTCATATCCTGTTGGGAAGGGGAAGGTATCTGCACTCAAGGCCATGAGAGTTGTACCTGGCAAGCTTCTCCACTGTATTGGAGAGGCAGAAGCCACAGATTTACAGATCACCAAAGCAACAAGGACTTTCTTTCTGGCTCTGTACAATCAGAGGAACTCTGTGACCTTGGATGCAGCTCGGTATGACATTTACCGAAAGCGCAAAAGGCCCCCAGCACTGAAAACACTACCTCCTACAGAGCATAATATGCACCTTCATGGAAGACGTGCCCACCTACAGGTGCTCTTATGGAAAGCAGCAGACCAGGCTGATCCACCGGCTGTGGATATCACTTTGTTTGGATGGGACAAGAATATGGGCCTAAAGGAAGGAGAGGAACTGATTATGCCCACCCAGGATTCAAGTCCAGTTGCTCCTCCGGCTTTGTTAGATGTTGTCAGCTGTGTGCAAAGCCGGGTTGAAACCTTGCACATCAGCAAAGTGTAGCTGTGCAGCTGCAGGTCTGGCCTGTACCAGTATTGTTCCTGCAAAGGCAATGATGTGATGTGCTGCAACATGCTCACTCAACAGCAAGAACACAAAGAGAGTGATGAAGGATCTGGAGAAGATGACAGAACAGACGAGGATAGTGAAGATTTTTTTAACTGGGTCCTCGTTGGATCTTGCGACTTGCGGACCAACCTGGGCAGCCTTTCTGCCTTTCGGGCACCCTTGCGGGGCCTGTCTTGTATGGCATGTATATTTGTACATAGTTCGTTGATCACACATGGGAGACATTCAACAGCGTTACGTTACATACTGGTTTGTCATGTGGTTGGTGCTTACGATGCACACCGGTGCCCAACAGCTTTTGAGGTAGTTTAACCGCGTTTAGTGGGGGTGCCAGAGGTGATACCCAATCACCATCAAAGTGTTAACATTGTGACATCTGTTCACCCTAGCCACCTCACAAGCAGACTGGCCTTCTCAGCTTCACCGCTCACATGAGGCAACAGGGTGTTTAACCCCAAGGAGTTTATTGCAATCGCAATGCTTTTTCCTCCAGAAATGCACATTTTAATCAGGAGTCAAGTATCAGGAGGGGATTCAGCTTCACTACACCCTGAAAAAAATGCTTTAACATTCACAAGAGCACTCATGATTCTGAAATGTAAGATTATTGTGTTTGCCATGAAAATAACCTTAGATTTTGTCCAACATTTATAACAAATGTGTCTAAATGTATCCAAATGTGTTATTCAATTACCATTTTAAAGTATGAAAGTGCAAGAATTGAATTCAGCATCCTCTAAAACCTCTAAAAAGACTCCAATATTGTAGGAATTGGCCATACAGTGCAAAATATGTGGTCAAATTGGATGATTAAGCTAATAATGCTAATTATGCTCAACATATGCAAATTAGCATCCGTCAGTTTCTGTATACTGGGGACCCATACTTCACATTTCTGCAAAAAAACTTTGGTGTACTCAACCATGGTCATTTGGCACGGCCGGGAATCGAACCAACAACATTTTTATTAATAGCCCAACTCCCTAACCGCTCAGCCATCTAACCCTCTGAGCTATTGAGCCATTTAGTGGAGAAAAGGAAAAATAATAATAATAGGAATACTAACAAAAACAATAGGTTCCCTCCTACCGGAGGAACCCTAAATATAGCTGCAAGCAGCGATGGGGGTTCCTCCGCAAAATGACAAAATATTAGAAAGATGTACATTGTGAAAGGTCAAGAGTTGGACAACAAGAGAGCAAAACTACTTCATGTTTGGCCAACAACAATAGGCTGAATGGGGATTTGAACTGAGCATAAGGTTACAAGTCAGTCTCTCTATCCTCTCTGCTACACACCAACTGTTGAGATTTTATGAATAGAAAGGGCAGTTTATTAGCTTTGGTCAGTTTTGGGACAAAGGTTAAGAAACGGTTGACATTTCAAGGTAAAATTGCATGAAATTGCGCATGGTACTTCAGAATGTCATCTTGAAACCAATAAGGTTTGCAAAACCATCAGTCAAAATTATATTTGATTTATTGACACAAAGACATTGAGGCAATGTGGACATTTACATAAATACACCTCTTTCAGCCATTTTGTATTGCGTTTCTTATTCTATTTAATTTAAAGACACATCTGCCCGCACACTATCCCCATCCATGCTGTTTCCCTCTCTCCCAGCTCAGGTCACGCCAAGGCAGAAATGCTGCGGCGGCCACATGAGGTTTAGAAGTAGCCCAAAAACATTGCTTGTTCAGGATGGATGGCTTATTGGTATGTATTGCCCAGGCATCAAGTACTTGCCATTAGTGTATTCTATTTACCTATTGGTTTCCCTGTAGGAGACAGAGGTTATCCATTGAAACCGTGGCTGATGACTCCTTTGACCAATCCTGTGACGGCACAGGAGAGAGCCTATAATGCTGCACACAGTCGCACAAGGTCGATCGTGGAGCGCACAATAGGAACTCTGAAAGGCCGGTGGCTCTGTTTGTCATCTGCTGGGGGTGCTTTGCAGTATACACTGGAAAAGGCTTGCAACATAGTCATGGCCTGTTGTGTACTACTGTACATAACATGGCCATCAAGCATGGCATTCCACTTGTTCAGGAAGACCAACCTGACAAAGCGATGCCAGACGCACCACCTTTCCAACCTTCAAATGCCTTGGCAGTTCAAAGGAGGATGGAGATTATTCAACGTTTTCGAGTAAATACCTCCCCAAGAAAAGAACAGCCCACATGCCTTTAGCTCATTTATTTAACATTTGACTGGCACAGTTAACCAGTTGTTGCAGGGATTTGTTAATGCCTACCTTTTCCCAAAGCATATTCTTTTTTTTGTTGGTCAAAACACCGCTAAGTGTTCCAAATAAAACTTTGTGGTTGCACTCAACCTCCGACACTAAAACCTCAATTTCATTTTACGAAAAATTCTTTTTCTTTCCTTTCTTTTCTTGCTCCATTTTCATTACCAATTTCTAGTTGAACTTGTTAGCTCCCTTTTTATTGGTGGTGATTCAACGAATTTAGATAATATGGGGCGTTTCGTATGCAAATGCTTGTGTTCGTGCACGAGTTTATAGACTAAGAACAGGTGAGATTTATCAAGGATAATCTCCTAGAAGTGTGTGTACGGCGCTTGTACGAATGTTTGATAAATCGCACCTTCAACTGTTCGTGGGAATATTCCAAACCTCCACGTAAGAACAATTTCTAAGCACGCTTGATAAATGAGGCCCCAGGAGCAGGACGAAGCTGGGTGGTGCAGGAAGAGGGTGGGACAAAACGCAGGACTTGGGGGACCATTAATGGAGAGGGGGCAGAGGGTGGCCTCATACCAGGGGCTCGGGAGACAAACAGCACAGTGGGGACGGCGGCAGCGGCGAGGGGCGATATGGGAGTAGGGCGGGGCATGATAGGGATGGGAGTGGGGGCTCCAAGGGCGGCTGAAGGCACGTTTACAGCAGGGAAGAGCTGCCTCTGGGCTGCCAGCCTTGGTCGGACCGCTGGAGGTGGTGCTGTGGCTGCACATGTTGCCCGCTTCTTGGTTTTTGCCTGCCCTGCTGTGCTCTGCGGTAGGTGTGGGCTGCTCCCTGGGTTGAGGTGGCGCAAAAGCAGGGTGGACGTTGGCAGGCAGAAGAGGCTCGGCAGCCACAGACAGAGGACCTGGCAAGTTTATGCCCTGCAGCAACACAGCCAGATCCTGCTTCTTCACCCTGCGGTTGTACCACTGGGAGAGGGTCGACTGGTTCACCTCCACCAGCTGCAGGGTAGTGCCCTGCATTATGGCCCCATTGCCCAGAATGAGCAGACAGACCTTGCAGTAGTCCTGCAAGATCAGAGTCCACCTAGACATGCAGCTCTTCCCCTGCTTCCTGGGACTCTTGTGGATGTCCGAGAGCCGGACGAAGATGGCCTCCACAAGGCGGCAGCAGTCTGGCCACTGGGCAGACGAACCAGTGGACTCCAGGACACACCTCTCCACACTCTCCACACCGTGAACTCCACCTTCTTTTTGTGGCAGAACCTCCCCTTGATCAGCCTGTCCAGGTGCCGCGCAGCAAACACGACCCTCTGCTTGTGTGATAGGTTAGAATAGTATAGTTTTCTTTTATACAGCAGTGTATTTCATAAAGTGATTTCATGCTTTAAAAGACAATGGTTAAAATAGGTTTACAATAAATGTGAATTCACAGAAGCCTTAAGGTAAAGAATTGTTCGTTATTTTTCATGTTAGATAAGTATGTCGTTTTGTTTTCAGGTCATTTCAGTCATATTATCGGTTATCAGCCAGAATGCCTGAATCCTGTGTTCTTTATCGATTGCTTATGTCTGTTACCCGCCACTAGGGGATTTCCGTGCTGTTTCTGCTCATTGCAATAAAGCCCTGCAAGAGGGAAACAAGTACAAATCACTCTCGTGATTATTAATCACTCTCGTGATTATTTCTCCTGTTTTCAGGGGTGCAACACTTGTCATAATCCAGCAGGTCTTGCCACAGCCCTACAATGTTGCTGACCTAAGACGGAAAGAAAACATATATTATATATGTTTATATATTATAAATATATAAACAAATATCTGTTGTACAATGCATGTCTTGCTGACCTGCTGGTTATGGAGGGTCATGTTGGTCTGATGCCTCAGCTCCACTAAGCACTCTGCCAGTCTATCCACCCGATCCATTCCTGGCATGCCATGCTCGTCCACAGCCTGAAACAATTTGACATTAGTGCTGAACACCTTATGGAAAAGGTTTGTTATATTGACTGCTGCTGCTGTGTGTTTTATGTGTTTGCTGTCAATTACTGTGTGATGTTCCTAATAATCAATTGTGCTTGTATTCAGACACTTTCCTATCTACTGAACTTGTTAGTTTCTATGAATGACAGTTAGTTACTAGTAAAAAGTTAACATACCAGCTGTTCTTCAGGCACCTGAGAGGAGGCACCTGGGACACAAGGCTGGGTTATGGGGGAAGGCAGTGTGGTGGCTACAGGCATGGGGGTGACAGGCAGAGTGGTGGTGGTGACAGGTAGGATGGAGGTGGTTACAGACAAGGTGGTGGAAGGCAGGGTGGAGGAGGTGAGTGGCAGGGTGTTAGAAGGCAGCGCGGAAGAGGGGAGGTCTTCCGAAACAGTACCAATGGTGAGGTCCTGTCCTTCATCCTCAAAGCCTTCATCCGCCTGTTCCTCCTCCATGGCGTGGTCCTCCAGCAGCTGGTCTGTCTCCTTAGAGTCAGGGTCCATGTCTTGCAAGTGCTGCCCTGTCTGCCTAAGCAGGTAGTTCACCCCAAGCAACTCTCCTGAACATGAACAACAATGCAATGCTAATTAGTATAAAAAAACAGATATGGAACTTACCATAATGCATAAATACTGAGCTCCATAATGCATAAATACTAAGCTCTCAATAACATAATAATTTGTATTCATATTTGCCCTGAGACTTACCGGTGTACTTTCTCGGGGGGGTGAAGGAGGGGACATACTTCATCCAAACACCTTCAGGCTGTTGCTGTTGATGGACTCCAGCACGTCCCCCGCATACATCAACAGCGCCATGCGCTTGGTGGTGATGGAGGTCGCTGCCCGGTTCTGGTTCCACCTGTTCAGGCCTTCCAGGAGGTACAGCTGGAAGTTGAGCAGGTTTGCACTCGTTCTTAAAAAAAAGAGAATGTGAACAATGATTAACAAGGATATTTGAATATAATTTCATCATTAAGAATAATGATAAGATGATGAAATCTACACCAACCTGGAATGAACCTGTTCAGGTGGCAGTGGAAGGACTCCAGGGAGGTGGAGCCTCTTGCACACCTGTACGTGGTCAGCTGGATCCCCTCTCTGGTGGAGCTGCCTGTCTCCGTGTACAGGAGTACACCTGGCACATCCTGGATGCACTTCACGTGCCTCTTCTGGGTGCGCCAGATGTGCTCCATCTTTGCCTGGTCCAGCAGCGGAACCCCCAGCAGGTCTCTCCCCTTCTCCCCCATCAGCTCCTGCAGCAGCTGCTCAATGCGGAGGACCGTGGCGTCCACTCCACGTGTCCTCCGCCTGCAGAACTGGGACAGCCACAGTCCACATAGAGCAGGAACGGGGGAGCTGCACCTGCCTGGGTGTACCTCTCAATGAGACCTGAGACCATCGAATCCAGCCCCGGTCCCTCCTGGGCAGTCAGGACACTGATGAGGACCTGGCCGATCTCATTCCCCACCAAGGTCATCCAGAATGCAGTTCCCTTTGTTGCACCAGCCAGCTTCTTTGTCATCTAAAATGACAAAATTCACACAAAAAACTTAATGAGAGCTTTCAAAAGAAAGTCTGTTAACTAAACACAGAAGTTTATGTATTTATTACTGCAGTCTTAATCAAAGGTATGGATACGTGTGTATGTGTGCTTATAAGAATACAAATCATTGAGGATTCATGTTTTCATTGTGGCATAATTGCCACAGTGGATTTTCTTCCCTTCTTGGTGGAGTCATTTTTAAAATGGACCCAAAGGTTGACGTGATGGACACCTTTATATGGTCCATACGGCTGATGATGTCCCTTCCGTACACCGACAACACCCACCGGCTGGTTGGGACATCGAGTGGCTGTGGAGGCTCCTGGCAGTTGACTGGGAAGAGGCTGGGCTGGTCAACAAAGGCCGCACACTCCCCCAAGTAGTCGGCCAGGCAGTCCAACCACTCCTCTCCATGGTTCTCCCGCAGCTGCTTCACCAGGCATGCCGGGCTGTTGCCGAGGGTATGTTCCCGCAACATGCGGATGACCCGTATGTCACAAGCATACCTTGAAAGGGGTGATTGACTGTTATTTTTTGGTATTTCCCACTGTTCCTTAAGGTGCTGTTCTATGCCCCCTGATAGATCCTCCTTTTATGCTATGCTCATTAATATTTAGATGAGCTGTGCACTGATTGGTTGGTTTTCAACAGTGAAGCTGGGGAGCAAAAACGCAACACGGCCAACAGCACTCACTGAATCACCGAAGTTGGAGACTTGAAATAAAAACGCGCAAATAAATCTATTGTGTCTACACAAAACTGTTTTCAACAGATTGACTAGATACCATTTGAAACTAGAAAGGCATTTCCTGCTGAAAATGCGTTGGAATGCTGAAAGATGAAATTATTTTTCTTAAATTGCAGAAAATACAGAAATGAGAAAATACCCGCAAGCTGAAATGAATTTCAAAAATGTGTGAGTCACACAAAAGAGGCAGTGTGGAAACTGAACTGCATCATCTAACAACGCTAAGAGCTGAAATACAATGCGGGAGAAGCTGAAAGCTGAACTGTTAAACAGAAGAAGAAGTAGGCTTAGGCTAGCTAGTCATAAAAAGAATATTATAGTCTTAACAGCTGACATTATAGTTGGGATAGTAGCTAATAGCAGTAGCAGATGTGTGCATTGAGTGCGTTTACTCGGCTTTCTTAGTAGGATTCAATGTGTTGATTGAATGAAACATACAGCAGTAGGGCCGATACAGGAAGACACGGCGACACTTTGTTGCAGAAGGATGATGGTGCAAGTTTTGTCCGTGGAACATACAACGATTAATAAAAAGAATCATGTAGACGTGCTTATTGAGTAATCGCATAACTAATTACACATGTAAATGGAGTAATTGTATGGCATAAACCGACAATTGCTAGTAATCGGGTTTCTCATGGTCAAGTAAACGCACTCAGTGGCGTAGTAGAACAAAACAGTTCCATTAGCGAAGTAGTTAGTAAAAGAGATATTAGCAGCATCTGCAGAATTAGTAGTTGTAGTAGTGGCATAAAATATAGCAGTAGTGGTAGTAGTTGTGTTGTGGTGCTCTTAGTCTTTTAATGAGACGAGTTGACTGAATAGCTTGTCCTGTGTCTCCACTAATCAGCTAATAACAATCACCTGTGTAATAGACTGAGTGGCGCTTGTTTGTGTGGTTGCCACGGTGATGGTGCAGCTATGAATGCTAACGCGCTGAGGGCAAAGAATAACAGAAATTTCGCTAGAATCCACACCTCAAACAAGTTAACCTAGACGCAAAACTATACTTCCAATCCAAAAAATAAGCATATTTTCCGAGACCCAAGACTCTGCCGAAACCAGAGATGTCCTTTATATTTCTGTGCGGTCAGAAATACGACTCTACCGGCAGTTTCAAAATCTTGTTCTTTTTGCTTTCTCTGACGATTTTGTCACCAGATTTGCATTGGTCTCTATGGGGCGAGAGTTGGACTTTGTCTCGCTTTCGTGGGGCTCTGAACAAATGTGTACGTCTGTTGGATTCAACAGACAACTGTCTACGACCAGCACAACATTAGCTATCTATTGATCCAAAAATGAAGCATGAAGAGCGAAAATTGTGGCAATGCTGGCAAACTAGAAATATATTTTCAACGACATCCGAAGCTCCCCTCCACTCTAAGCGTTTCAGTCTGCACTCTAGGCTTTCACGTACACACCCATGTAAATCTCAGAAACGGCTTGAAAAAGTCATGAAACATAATCAGTGATATTGAAAAAAGTTGATTAGATATCAAAAAGCTGAATTTAAAAAAAATAGTTTAGGGTTTTGTCAACATTTTAAAGTTTAAATGGTGGCTGTAGCTGAAGGATTGAGGAAGAAGAAGGATTTGAAAGTTGAAGACGTTTAAGAGGATTGAGAGGATTTAAAAAAAAAACTCCATTGGAAAACCATGTTAAAAATATTATGAATATTGATTTATATTAATTCAAGCATAAGAGGTACAAAGCTGAAAAAATATAGCAGTCATGGCCTGAAACGGCTGAATTTTTTGATAGCTGAACGGTTTTAATAGCTGAAAGGTGTCGCGGAAGAAATAGAAGAAGAAGAAGAAGAAGATGCTTGAATAAAGATTCAAAGAACAATACTTGGAATGCTGAAGCAGCATTCCAACAATGATAACGTTAGTTGTTTCCACTTCTGTTGTCGAAGCAAACTGGATTGGCTTAGGTGGGTAGAACGTTACAGCTTAGCAACCAAACTATATCATGATTCAACTCAGCTTCAGTTAGCTAGCTCTAGACATTTTGCTGAAAAATAACCGGTCAAAGATCTGGGGGGTATTCGTCGTAGCTCGCTAAGCGGTTTAGCGAGCTAATTTTCAGGCTAAGATAAAAAACGCCCCTCTTTTTGGTTCGTGGAAGCAACTTTCGATAAATCACCATAGTAACATATCAATTAGCACTAACCTGCTCCAGAGCAGGCTAACGTAAGTGTAGCTGGATAAGCTTGCCACACCCCCGGAAAATAACATGGCAGCTCCCTTTTTGAGAGACCCAGTTGACCAAGGAGCTATATTTTAGTTCGATTACCTTTCCATACCAATAGAGTTCTTCGCGATTGCCAAGATCCTTTATTTCACACGGATGAGTTCTTGTTTGAGCGATATCGATTCAGCCGACAAGTACTCATTTATTTGCAAGACCTTCTCGGGCCGTACATTGCGAATATCACACGCCGCAGCAAGCTTTATGCTTATGAGCTTATGCTGCTGTATGTGAATATGTAACGCTATGTTTTAGGAAATGTCTTGTCTTATCTGTTGTGCCTGTGCTTTTTATATGTTTCACTGTGGGAGAGTGGGAAACGTCATATCGATTCCTTTTTATGTCTTGACATGTGAAGAAATTGACAATAAAGCTACTTGAAACTTTAACTGTGCTTCAGACTCTGCATATAGTCCAGGCAAAGTAACGTTTTACGACAGACTAATTGTTAAAAAATGTTTTTTGCATACAGTGATACTAGAGCTTTTTCACCTGCTGCAATGATGATGCCTTTTCCCACATGGAGACTTGCTGGTGACTCTGACAGGAAGTATTTCAACTTGTAATACAAAAAAAGGTACTTTTCATGGGTAGTTTCATTGTGTTAAGTTTCATTTTGATAGGAGTAAAGGAAAAAAATTGCCCCATTGGGGTGTAATGTTGCCTGGCCTTATTGGCACACATCTCGGATTGATGAGAATTAAACATATTTCCACAACTAGGATTTCTTAGGACTTTTAGTATGTTGTTCTGGACACCTCATAGAAATGATCTATGCTGAACATATTTTATAATTACTTCTATTTTTGGCTCCAAAATGAGTTACTTTGCCTGGACTAATAGCCTTGAGGTTTTTTGCGTCAGGTATAGGCTACATTTTTATAAGGTATAGGCGATGCAGAAAACATTGGCAAAGCCGCAGCATGCGTTGCTGTAAGAAAAGTGTACTTGGCGCTTAACCAGCTGATGAATCAATTCATCATATTCCCTGGCCATGTCCCAGTCAATGAAATCAAAGAGGGATTTACACATAGGCCTACATGCATATACACATATATAGTATCATGATATAAGCGCAGTAGCCTACATATATCCTCATAAGTGTCTATGAATTCGTATCAATTAGATACTCTTTGGCCTTGTTTTTATCTAGCCTACTTATTCTGAAAGAGTTGAGACCATTATTTTCGCTAGCAAGATCTCATTCGATTATTAATTTCCATTAAGCCTACTGCCAGCAGGCACATTTAAAGAAATGTGATCTGATTGATTGGGGTAATGAGGCACTTAAAATGAGCCTATACATTTCCCCACAACTTTCGCATTTAGCTTATCGGCAATTTTTTGCCAAGCCGCTTGTCTTGCTCTGGCAGCGGTGGCGGTGTTTGACTTAGCCATGATAATATGCTTGTCTTCGTAGAGACTCATTATAATAGTTTGCTCGGATGGCGAGAATAGCCTATCACCGCTCTCTCTTTCGTCTTTTCCACCATCATACCGTTAGAAAATCACGGTTTTGGTGATCGACCTTTCCTGCCTTTTGAAGTAGGACGTGGGCGTGCACTTGCCCTGATAAGTTTAGCCTGATTGAAATAAACCAGATGATTTGGATGCGGATCAGCCGTCGACGAACCGATATTTTCTGTTCTCACTCATCTCGCTAATGTTAGCGGGCTAAAGGGACAATGGATTAACTTAGCTTCAACCCTTACGACGAATGGGGCCCTGGACAAACATGCATCGTGAATTGTAGATTTACATAACAACACATGTTATTTATTTGAATGAAACAGTCAGGAACATGAAACAACGTTAGCCCCATTGCCAATAAACTAGGCTAACATCACACATTCTACCTAGCTATGCTCTTGCGTTAGCAAGCTAAACTAGTTTACATGCCTACAGTCTAGGTGTATTCGTTATCTAGCTGTTCTTGCATTCCTTGCAAATCAGCGTTAATAAAAAGCAGATGAGCTAGAGTCTAGCTAACATTGACTAGACGGGCATGGCTGATGTTGTCTATACCGTAGCGTAGAAGATCCCTGTGCAGTTCGACCCTCAACACATTTGCGTGAACCATTTCACCAAGGACAGTTTTTCAAAATCTGGGACAATGTAGCTAAAGCAGGATTTGCTATGAAGCTGTTGCTGAAAAGAGGTGCGTTCCGACCTTACGTTCATCACAACCGCAAGTTGTAGTATGATTTTGTCGGTAACAGTTATTAGCAATGCTAACGTATTCTGTATCTAGCACCTGCCTTTCTCCAGTTCTTTCAAATAGATAATCTAGACAAGCGTTAGCAATGTTAGCAATAGGCCAGACTGCTATTTGTTTTCTGGCTATTTTTTCGGAAGCTTCCCTTCTAATGCCGACAGCTAGTCTAGCTAGAGTCATTTGCTAAGTAAAGTATGTTGATGTGTTTAGAAACGTATATAGCATTCTACCTATGCTAGATACAGGAGACGTTAGCATTGCTAATAACTGTTAGCGACAAAATCATACTGTAGCCTACTTCAAGTAAACGGCTTCACCTAGTAGTACTAGGCCGTAAGGTGAAGCCGTTTTTCGTTTCATCCCGTTCCCATATATGGGGCACTACATTCCTTTGATTCAGATAAAAACACCTATTGGTTTTGAGCAAGAGAAAAAAAGTTCTCCATGTGGAATCCTGCAGTTTATTTTTTATTAGTGTTTAAAGTCCGCACTAGTTCTTTCATCGCGTAATTATATTTTGATCATGAGTAACGAGTCAATCATCACGTGCTTACCGCTAGACCAATAAAGTGGACGCTTTTTGAAACAACAAGTTCAAGTTGCACAGCAGCATAAGTTTCTGTAAAGTGTATAAGAGTCCAAGATGTATTCTCAATCAATCTCAAGTAGCGAAAACGAGGAAATTACGACCAGACCTACTTCAAAACTACGTGGAAAGGATTTAAAAAAATGCTATATGCATCTCACGTCCATAAAAAAAGAACAAATAAAGGATTTTACCCGCACACGGTGGGATACATTCATAAACAGCGTCAAAAGGTGGCTTGCCCTGCAGGGTGAGAATCAAAGAATAGCGGAAACATACAAACATTGTGTAGAAGTTGAGTTTGACAATGTTCCCAAAGACGCTGGGTTTCACTCCACTTGCTACAGGCGTTTCATTGACAAAAAGCGCATGGATGCGGCCGAGAAACGGGTCACACAGTTTCCTGAAGCTCAAGATGCTCACAAAGTACAGTCTGCGTCATCGTGTAGTAGTACCTCAACAATTGAATGTCCGACAAAGAAACTTAGGTCCAGGACGGGCCTGCCAGTAGCTTGTGCGGGCCCTGTGCTTCCTGCCTTGTGCATCATTTGTAAGAAAATGGACAAGTACATTACTGTTGCAGGCAAACGCCAGAAGGACCATCTTTCACAGGCAGAAACGTTGTCAGCAGGTAAGTAAACACTAAAGTACACACACGTATTATGTTGAAATGAAGTTTTATGCCATATGGTGGGTACCATGGCTAACTTTCAATTACAATTACATAATGTATTGAATATTTATTGTAGAGACAGTCATTTGTATTGTTTTGCATACAGCTACAGTCAGAACCCTCAATATTGTATAACTGTTAAGTATTTCAGTTGAAGTAAAAACTGTTAAGTTTTTATTTACAAATGTATGTAATTATAGTTTGTTTTATTGACCAGTTGCTGAAAGCTGCTGAGATGAAGGAAGACACGAGCATTCTTGTGCATATTCAAGACAAAGACTGTGTGTCTCTAGAGGTGCGATATCACAAGTCCTGTTACAGACAGTACACCAGGTTCTTGACAAAGCCTACTGCAACAGACCTTGGGACCTCAGAAGAACAGTGAGTCATATTGCATTATCAAATAATTAATAATTCCCAAAGTAAACAGTTTGATTTGCTACTGTACTATATTTAAGACAGAAGCCATTGGGAAATAGTGGTAGCACAAAATATTTTTTCAGTTTTTAATGTGTTCTCTTTTCAGAAATGAGCCAGCCTTCAATGACAGCTACAAGATCTTCTGTGAGACGGTCGTCCGCCATAGAATAATTGTAAACCAAGAGGTGTTGACAATGACGCAGCTTAGAAGGATCTTTTTAAATCTTGTGAAAAAACATGAAGATCTTGATGCTTCAAACTACAGGTAATTTAAAGAGTTTCTTCTAGAACTATATCTTTATCGTTATTGTTACCGTCCTTGGTGTGAATGGGCCTTAATACACAGTGGATTTGAACTTGTTTTCAGTGTGAATATATCTTTATTTAAACCATTGTGATAATCTTTCACTGTATCTATGTTTCAGGCAGGATAAATTGAAGAGGAGGTTGGCCCGTGATTTCCCCCAGCTGGTGTTTCACTCCCCCAACAAGCGCAACATCAGTGAGCTGGTTTTTGTTGAGACACTGTCTGCTGATAAGCTGATAGATAGGCTACCTCACCCATCAGGTACAGAAACAGCAGAATCAACTGAAGTAACTAGCCAAAGTGATGGTGAAAACACGCCAAGTACATCAGCTGGTCCGCAAAGACTAACTTCAATGGCCTATATCAATACTACAGAGCACACAAAGACACTTTATAGTGCGGCATTGATATTAAAGATGCTTCTATGTGACTCTCCCGGTATGACATGCCCATGGCCACCCACGTCAGATGATTTAAATGTGAGCGAAGCAAAGTCTGTTGTGCCACTCGAACTGTACAATCTGATTTCCTGGATTATTGGTGCCACTGAGGAACCAACACTGGCCCATTATGTTGATATTCCAGATGATTTGAACCTAAAAGTGATATCTGTTTGTCAAGACATTGTGTATCTCTCATCTAAGGGCCGGAGGCAGACACCTAAATCACTGTGTCTTGGTCTAACTCTTCGCCATTTAACAGGTTCATCACAAATTGTGTCACTTCTAAATAGACTAGGACATTGTGCATCATGGGACACAGTTGTCAGTCTAGATAGTAGCCTTGCCCAACTTCAACTAGTAGAGGGCAGAGACAAAATACCAAAGGGATTCTCAAAGAAGGTTCCTACAACTCTTGTGTGGGACAACATTGATTTTGGGGAGGAGACACTGTCAGGCCATGGAACTACCCACCACACAAATGGGATTATGCTGCAAAATTCTGTAGTTAAACCTGTTTCAAAAACAGACGACCACTACAGAAGGGAGTTACCACATTCAAAGCACCCCCTAGCATCCCTGTAGAACAGTACCCTCAGTCTAAAAGACAAGGACCACAGAACTTGGTTCATCAAGAAAGTATTCCTTTACAGGCGGACACTTACAAATTGAATACTGTGTCTGCTGCACAAACTGAACTGGCATATGTTTTTGTAAAGTCTGTAGATGCTGAAAGATGCACAATCCCAAGCTGGACAGGTTTCCATACATTGCTTCAAGGTGATGGCACTCTGCAAAAGTCAGCACTGTATTATCTCCCAGTCATTGAGGCTTCACCGACAGAGATGTCAACAGTAAACACAATTCTGAAGCGAAGTGTCAGAATTGCTGATCAGCTAGAACTTGACCATATAGTGTTAGTTTTTGACCAAGCTATATATGCCAAAGCTCAGCAAATCCGCTGGAAAGACGATGACTTAACCCGGCGTATAGTGATAAGACTAGGTGAATTTCACACATGTATGTCCTACCTGGGCATTCTAGGAAAAAGGTTTGGAGATGCAGGACTGCAAGACATACTCATTGAGTCCGAAGTTGTTGCCCCAGGATCCATCAATGGAGTGATGAATGGTCATCACTACAACCGCAGTATGAGGGCACACAAACTTCTGTATGAGAGTCTGCAGCGCATCAGACTTCTCACCTTCTTAGACTCTTTGCCATCAGAGGAGAGAGATGGGTGTATGGATGTCATCAATGATATCAAATGTGCATTCCAGGACAAAACAATGGATGCTTTGTGTGCAAATGAGAAATTTGACAAAATGTGTTCAAAATATGAAGACTTTGTGAAAAGAAGAAGTGCAGAAAACCCAACGTTTGCCTTCTGGAGTTCATACATCGACATGGTACAGATACTCCTTCTGTTTGTGAGAGCAACACGAGAATCGGACTGGCAGCTTCACCTGTCAACAGTGCGCTTGATGATGCCATGGTTTTTTGCATACGATCGTGTAAATTATGCTAGGTATTTACCATCATACTGGCTGGAAATGGTCAATTTGCCCATCACACATCCTTCTTGCCACAGTGAGCTCAGTGTTAAAGGCCAGTGGACTGTCCAACGTCAAAGTGTCCATGGATTTGCCTCCATTGCTTGTGACCAGGCCATTGAGCAAACATGCAACAGAGATTCCAAGACAAAGGGTGGTTGGACAGGGTTAACACAGAATCGTGCTGCAGTATATCGCTGGATATTGTCGCAACATGAAAGGGCTGCCATAGCAAGACAATGTGAGGCAATGGCAGGTAAATCTCCTGATATAAGGAAACGAAAAGACCTAGACAGCACACAAATTCATGCAGATGAAAAGGCTGTAATCAGAATAATTTCCACCCTAGATTCCATGCTGAATCCTTTTGACACACACCAAGATGGCATTGTGTGTCTCAGCTCTGGGACAGTCGCAGCTGAAGAAATCATGAGGGATTTGCTTGCAGCTCCGCAAAAGGGGGAAAACGCTGTCAAACAGTTTATGGACCAAAGACTTATCACCATCAGTTGACATATTTGCTCCCATCAAAACACAAAAACTAAAGACCTTCAGTGACCAAGCAAAGACAAAGAAGAAGTCTGCAGCAGGCAAGGAAGTGATCCTACGTGCTGACAAGAAGCTATTCTCCAGACTACTCGTCATAGGTCAAAGTAGAAAGATAGACTTGCGTGAAATTCTGTCCTACTCCTTGGGAACTGTATCATATCCTTTAGCCAGTGCTGATGGTTCACTTGCTAAAACAAACAAATCAGCTCTTATGGACTTATTGGAAACAAAAGGTGGAGACTGTTTAGTAGACAAAGTTCCGGCAGATGGAGCTATTCTCTTCGATGGCATGGCAGTCATTCAAGCCATTCGGTCCACACCAAGTACCTTCGGAGAGCTTGCCGAGACCATACTGCAGTACATATTCAAGCTTGCTCTGAAGCACAACTGTACACGGATAGACTTTGTGATTGATCAGTATCCGAAAATTAGTATAAAAAATCTAGAACGGTCACGTAGAGCTGGTGGTGGGACACAATTGGTGAAAATATATGGACGGGATCAGAAGACACCAACACAATGGAAAAAGTTTCTATCAGATGGAGCAAACAAAGAGGCACTGGCAGAATTCCTCTATGTTGTGTGGCGAGATGCTGATCTTACTGCTATGGGCAAGGACTTAAGCTTGTATATAGCACATGGAGACCTGTGTCACTGCATGACTGTAATGGATGGTTTACAAACTGTCAGTGTTGTTGAAGATCTGACATGTGATCATGAAGAATGTGACACCAGGGTGTTTTTACATGCACAACATGCTGCACAAGAACATAAAACTGTAGTCATCAAGAGTCCTGACACTGATGTGGCAGTGATTGCTTTAAGTCTGCAGCCAGATTTACCATGTAGGTTGTTTTTTTTCACGGGGGTTGGCAACAAAACAAGGATCATTGACTTGGCTAAGGTGTCATCAGCTCTTGGTATCAGTGTGTGTTTGGCACTTATCGGGATCCATACCTTCTCAGGTTGTGACTCTACAAGCGCCTTTTATGGCAAAAGCAAAAGAAGGCATTTTCTGTAGCTTGTGAGAAATATGAATACCTGACTGCATTTACAGATCTGGGTAGCAGTTTTAACCTGGAACAGTCTACCTTTGAACTACTTTGCAAATATGTGTGCCACCTGTATGGCCACTCATCTGCCAAAACTGTGAACGATGCAAGATACAAAGCATTCTGCATGGCATCGTCAGCTTTGCCAGAACTATCCATGCCCCCGACAAGTGATGCCCTGTATCAACACTGCAAAAGGGCAAACTATCAAGCAGCCATAATGAGACATTCTCTGACGGGTATAATGTGTGCCCCTTCACCCGTTGGCAATGGATGGCACCTCGAGGATGGGGAGTTAGCAGTCACCTGGATGACTAGAAATCCTGCCCCTGAAAGTGTGTTGCAGGTAGTCCACTGCAGTTGCAAGCAAGGCAAATGTGAGTCTGGAAGATGTTCCTGTATGTCTGCAAGACTGTCTTGTACTGATTTATGTCGGTGCCAAAATTGTGCAAATGTTACCCAGGAAACAGAGGAAAGGGCTACATGGGATGACAGCTCTGACGATAGGGATGATACTTATGATTAGGGATGATACTGATGATTAGGGTTGATACTGATACTTATGATTAGGGATGATACTGATAATTAGCGATGATAAGGGGTGATACTGATGAGTAAAGATGATACTGATGATTAGGGATGATACTGATGATTTGGGATGATACTGATTAGGGATGATACTGATGATTAGGGTTGATACTGATACTTATGATTAGGGATGATACTGATACTTATGATTAGGGATGATACTGATAATTAGCGATGATAAGGGGTGATACTGATGAGTAAAGATGATACTGATGATTAGGGATGATACTGATGATTTGGGATGATACTGATTAGGGATGATACTGATGATTAGGGTTGATACTGATACTTATGATTAGGGATGATACTGATAATTAGCGATGATAAGGGGTGATACTGATGAGTAAAGATGATACTGATGATTAGGGATGATACTGATGATTTGGGATGATACTGATTAGGGATGATACTGATGATTAGGGTTGATACTGATATTTAGGATTAGGGATGATACTGATACTTATGATTAGGGATGATACTGATAATTAGCGATGATAAGGGGTGATACTGATGATTATGGATGATACTGATGAGTAAAGATGATACTGATGATTAGGGATGATACTGATTAGGGATGATACTGATAATTAGGGATAATACTGATGATTAGGGATGATACTGATGAGTAAAGATGATACTGATGAGTAAAGAGTTGTATTCTAGGATGATTTTGACCTGTAATTGATCTATTGTAGAATTGTAAATTTTTTGGCATTATTCAGAATTAAGGGGGACGTGGTATCATTTTGAGTCATTTCAGCCAATTTGGGCCAATGTGCTTCTTTTTTTTAATCTTTCTGTGATAACACCGTGCCTACTGAACATTTGATGTATAAAAAAACACAGTTTTGCTAAATTTACAATGTGTATGTTTAATTTTGCTTGGTGCCAATCCGTGAAGTTGCAGCATATTTTCTACAAATTTACCATATTTCATGGTCTACATTCACACTTGAGTATACTAATGCACCAATACCTGTCTCAAATGTTTAGGTACATGTATAAATGACAGTTTGAGAGCAATTTTGTGTTGCTAAAATGAATTAAAAAAAAAAAAGCAAAACCAGCAGCATTAGAATTTCGTTTTTTTAAATTTACAATTATATACATTTATGGACAGTGACAAAAAACTGCAGGATATTTTGCGGAGAACTTTTAACATAAAGTCCATAAGGGTGTTGTCTATGCAAAAATGCATTTAAAAAGTAGTGCCCAGGAGTGGGAACGAAAATCACTTTCTAGCCACTTTTTCCTAGTTCACCTTATGGCCTATACTTACAGCTTGCGGTTGCAATGAGCGTACGGTCGGAACAGCACATCTTTTCAGGTTCAGCTTCTTAGCAAATCCTGCTTGAAATTGTCCAAGGTTGTCAAAACTGTCTTGTGTGAAATGTTCAGAGCAAATTAATAATTGAGTGTCGAACTTCACCGGGATCTTCTCATAGTAAAATCGGTTTTGCAATCAATCACCCCTTGAAGAAAAGACCAATTAGTTTCAAGAACTTGTTCAATTATGTAAGGACCTGCAGCAGCCATTATCAGAAAATGATTGTAGATTTTTAACTCACAAGCGTGTCAGGATCATCCTGAACTTCCTCCTGTGAGGCAGGTCCAGCTGGTCCAGGACAGCCTGACTGGTTGCCAGATGGGTCAGGCGACACACAGATAGTACCGGTCCACGTCCAGGACCTTCCGCACCCTCTTGTGCACACCATACCCCGTCAGCTGCTTCCCACAGGTTTGGCAGAACACCCTCGCTTTCCACAAGTGATAGGGCATCCATACCAAGAGCCTGTGGGCAAAAAAGCGGTCCGGTGTTGGAGCCTGGTGGTAGATCAGGGCAGAGGCTGGTGGTTCATACCAGAGCTTCAAGTTCAAACGCAGCTTGCCAGATTGAAACAGGGTGGATGCAATCCACCACTGGTCCTGAACCGGGATCGTCTCCTTCATTCTGACAGGAAGTCAGGAGTGGGAACAGGAGCAGGGCCAGGAGCAGCAAGCTCATCATGCACATCCTGTTACAAAACAAGAGAAATATATTTACAAAAACAGAATAGCCCAATCATATGAGAACATCCTCATCCTATAAAACAAAAAAAATGTTCAAAGAACACAACACTTACAGCAGCCATTGCAGGGCTGGTGCTGATCTCGGAGACAACAGTGCTGAGGCTGGAAGGTGTGCTGGGCCTCACAGAGGTTGTCGCAGGGCTGGAGCAGGAAGATGTCCTCACCGAGGCTTTGTAGAGGGTGGATGGGGGATTTGAGAATGGTGATTCGGTCCTCACAAAAGCCATGGCAGGGCTTGACGGTGTTCTGGGCCTCACAGAGGCCTTAGGGTAACCAAAGCCAGGTGGGGTGGTCCTCACAGAGGCCATAGGGGAACCGAAGCCAGGTGGGGTGGTCCTCACAGAGGCCATATGGCATCTAAGCTCCAACTTGCGTGCTAGAACGTCTCTATCACGTTGTATCCATGCGTCGTTGCTAACGTGTGCTGACGTAGTGACGTAGGCTAGCACTGAGTACCCTTCGTTGACAGAAGACACTTTTTGCCACAAAAACGTTGTAACCTCCTAAACTGCAACGGAACGTAAATAAAAATACAAGCAACTCAATCGCTAGCAAGACGAAACTTTTGACACCTACGTTGTCTATGTAGTCCAAATATTGACTGATCCTTAGGGGTGGGAAAATAAATAATAATAATAATATATATGTGAGAGAACAATGGTTGTGCCCTTGCCGAAGGCAAAGCACACCCAATAAAACTAACAATAACAATAGGTTTCCTCCTTACGGAGGAATCCTAATAATAATACTAACAATAACAATTGGTGCCTCGCAGCTTCGCTGCTTGGCCCCTAATAATAATAGGAAAAGGTAGACACACTTGAGGTGGCTGCGCCGCTTCGCGGCTTGGCCACCAATAATTTTCTTTTAACCTTTGCAATGGTTTAAAAGAAAATTCTTTACTTTGTTTTTGTACGCGGTAAAGTTGTCGTAATACGACGGTGGGTCACAACGACTGATGGGTCAGAATGACCCGAAGATAACACAAGGGTTAAGTGTCCCAGAACTTTTTTGAGTTTGTACTACAGGATGCAAATTTCTGTTTAAAAAAAACTAGCCTTAGCTTTCCTTACTGCCTGTGTATATTTATTTCTAACTTCCCTGAAAAGTTGCATATCACGGGGGCTGTTCGATGCTAATGCAGAACGCCACAGGATGTTTTTGTGCCGGTCAAGGGCGGACAAGTCAGGAGTGTACCAAGGACTATATCTATTCTTGGTTCAACATTTTTTGAATGGAGCATGCTTATTTAAAATGTTGATGAAGGCACTTTTAAAGAAAGACCAGGCATCTTCTACTGACGGGATGAGGTCAATGTCATTCCAGGATACCCCGGCCAGGTCGATTAGAAAGGCCTGCTCGCAGAAGTGTTTTAGGGAGCGTTTAACAGTGATGAGGGGTGGACGTTTGATCGCAGACCCATTACGGATACAGGCAATGAGGCAGTGATCGCTGAGATCTTGATTGAAAACAGCAGAGGTGTATTTGGAAGGCGAGTTAGTTAGGATGATATCTATAAGGGTGCCCGTGTTTACTGATTTGGGGTTGTACCTGGTAGGTTTATAGATAATTTGTGTGAGATTGAGCGCGTCAAGCTTAGATTGTAGAATGGCTGGGGTGTTAAGCATGTCCCAGTTCAGGTCACCTAGTAGCACGAGCTCAGAGGATAGATGCGAGGCAATAAATTCACATATGGTGTCGAGGGCACAACTGGGGGCAGAGGGTGGTCTATAGCAAGCGGCAATGGTGAGAGACTTGTTTCTGGAAAGATACATTTTTAGAAGTAGAAGCTCGAATTGTTTGGGTACAGACCTGGGGCCCCTTCTCCGTACGTCGCTTATTACATCCGAGATCAAATGACACATCCAAGACGACTTCATCTTGCTAATCATGATCTGGCTAATTCGGTTCTTCAAACACCGAAAATCATGTTGTTTATAATTAGTATAGCTGGATTGAGTTGTGCGTTGGTCTAAAAGGGGGTATGTATCGATAGTAGAAACCTTGATCAGCAACGCTGCTATTGGCTGCTCACATAAGTCTATGGCTGCTCACCGTGGCCAAAATGAGCGCCCTGTTTTTTCCCCAACAGAGCAACAGCTTGCTCGAAGGTTTTTGAAGATTTTATCAGAACGCCAGGGAACACCTCAAAGTCTGCAAAATCCAAGAAAGAGGGCTGGCAAAAAGTAGCAGACCAAATTAAATGTAGAGGAGTGACCACGCGTTTTATCGCTTATTACAGTAAGCTAGGCCTATGTTTTTTTTATTTTCATACTTTCATATTTTCATTTATCATCTTTAATGTCATATGATGTGGTTTCAACAAATTCATTATGTAAATGACACCCTCACAAAAAAACGATAGGCTATCCTCTCAAAAAGTATAGGCTAGCATATCGCGCTGTGCTTAAGGAGCCTATCTATCACGCAATGAGCAATTAATTCGGTTTCATGTTAAATTCTGCTAATTATTCTTGCACCTTCTGCAACAGGTTCCTGTAGTAAAAACGGACAAAACATGTCTGTGACAGACTACCTGTATCACCTCTGCTTGTAAAGCCTCAATCTAATCGTGTTTACATAAAATAAACCTGCTCCCGAGCAGGTTTAAGCTTACGGACCTGTTGCTATGACAGCAAGTCCAGGATGAGCTTCGAAGAACCGAACAATCCAAGATAATGACAAATCGTCAACAATCAAATCCAGCTAACTGAGTTAGCGACGTACGGAGAACGGGCCCCAGGATAGTAAGACAGAACACTGCAGGCTATCTTTGCAGTAGATTGCAACACCGCCCCCTTTGGCAGTTCTATCTTGGCGGAAGATGTTATAATTAGGGATGGAGATTTCAGGGGTTTTGGTGGTTTTCCTAAGCCAGGATTCAGACACAGCTAAGACATCCGGGTTGGCAGAGTGTGCTAAAGCAGTGAGTAAAACAAACTTAGCGAGTAGGCTTCTAATGTTAATATGCATGAAACCGAGGCTTTTACGGTTACAGAAATCAGCAAAACAAAGCACCTGTGGAGTTGGAGTGGAGCTAGGCACTGCAGGGCCTGGGTTAACCTCTACATCACCAGAGGAACAGAGGAGAAGCAGGATAAGGGTACGGCTAAAGGCTATACGAACTGGCCGTCTAGCACGTTCAGAACAGAGAGTAAAAGGAGCAGGTCTCCGGGCACGATAGCATAGATTCAAGGCATAGTGTACAGAAAAAGGTAAGGTAGGATGTGAGTACATTGGAGGTAAGCCTAGGCATTGAGTGATGATAAAAGAGATCTGGGGCCCTATTTTAACGATCTGAAACGCAAGTATCAAAACGCAAAGCGCAAGTAACTTTGTGGGCGGGACTCCAGCTCGGTTGCTATTTTGCCGGTGGGATAAATTACTTTATGCCTGGCGCAAATCTAAAATGGGTAGGTCCGAAGTAGCTACATTACTAATAGGTGTGGTTTGGGCGTAACGTGCAATAAACCAATCAGAGCGTCATCTCACATTCCCTTTAAGAGCAGCGCTTGTTCCATGGCGGATTGCTATTATAACGGCGTATTTGCCAGGCGCACGCCAGGAGCGGTTCACAGCCGAGGAGACCGACGTTCTAGTCAGGGCCGTAAGAGATAGAGAAGTGACATTGTATGGGAAAGGCAGAGCAGTTTTCTCATTTCACTAAATTGCCCGCTCATGCTGCTCATTCAAATTCTTATTCTTATTTTGATATATATTTTATTTTTTAAATTGTTTAGTTCTTGGAATTAGTTTAACTATTGTACTTTTTTACTTAATTTAAGACCCGTATATGTTTATTGTTTGCACCTTCCTGCTACAGTAAATTCTGTGTTTGTGTAAGATAGGCTACATGGCGAATAAACCGAATTCTGATGGAGATGGGAGAAGAAACCCACCCAAATTAGCTTTGGTTAAACAGGCGTGGGAGAAAATTGCCACAATTGTTACAAATCATGTTCACATACATAGAGATTTCTCATGAAAATATTTTTATAATCATTGAAGAAATGTAACACGCCATAAATCAAAACAATGTAACGTAGCTTCGCAGAAAGAAGACCCTGGCCTCGCCAGCAGTGCGCACGGACCAAGCTTGCACCCTTAAAATAGCATCTGAATAACGCGCCATTGACTTTAGACTATGTTTTTCCTGGTCAGTGGCGGAATTGTTTTTCTGAAACTGCAAAATAGCACCAGGGAACGTTTGCGCCAGAACACGCCTCCTTTTTTCGCTGAACCACCCCCGGGAGCGCAAAGTCAATCCCTAATTTACCGACATGCGTCTGTGGAGGGAAAAGTCTGCTTTGCGTCGAGTGCATGATACTTGCGTCGTTGACAAAGTCAATTGCGCTGGGTGCAAGATAGGGCCCATAGTCTCTAGGGACGATTAAACCAGGTGATGTCAACGCATATTTAGGAGGTGGAACAACATGGTTGATTAAGGCATATTGAGCAGGGCTAGAGACTACAGAGAAATAAGACAGTAATAACTAAACAGGATAGTGATGGACAAGGCATATTGATATTAGCAAATGTATTTATTAGCAAATGTAAGACATTAAAATATATATATTCTAGCGTCAAAAAATACTCTTGACAGGAAAATGTAACTGCTAGCTAGCATTGTGTTCGGTAACAGTGCAAAACCGAATGAAACCAGACCAGAGCGATTTTTCTAGTTAGAGCTAGCTACAGTAATTTGCCTCAGACAGTTTGCATTGTTCGCTTATATCTAGAGCCAGCAGTCAACCTGTAGCCACTCATATTGGCTAGTTGGGCTTTTTAATATTAAGCTAGTAAAGGAACAGTTAAAATGCAAGAACAATAGCTACATTAGTTTGGCTTGAAAAAATAGTTAGCTAATCACTAGAACGGCCGTTTTGAAATGTGCAATAAACTGCTAACGCTAACTGACTTTTCTCATACGTGTATTTTCAATGAAATAATGTATATAAATGACAAAGTGAAATAAAATATCACAGTGACCTATTCCGGCCATACATTCTAATATTGATTGCACAGAATTTATATTGTAAATATGTCTAGTGGTTGGACTACAGTACTTAGTAGGGCTATCATTATGTATGTCAAAGAAACGTTGCTAGCGGTCTCAGTGCTTCTAATAATTTGTTTACAAATACACATTTTTAGATTTAATTGGTTTATCAGTACATGAGTTGAATAGAAAAACAAATATTAACTGAATGATATGTCAAGACTGTAATATTTAAGTTATCCAGTACTTGTGGCAATTCTAGCCAGTAGGCTACAGTAAGAATTCTGGGCATTGTCGTGTTGAGCGTGCTTTGCCATCTTAAATGTATGTAATATAGCTGGTCATAAAACGTTCTGATGACTTTCCATTGCATTTTTTGGTCTCTGCAAATTATGTTCTTATTTATTTCGAATAGTTCCTGATCTGTGCTCTGCATCTCCAGAAGGCCAGACTGAGCCCTGTTGCCCAGTGACATTTGTGAAGGTAAATTAGTATAAATCCCATCGTACTACATCCAATCGTCCCACATACACGTGCGGTTTACAATACACTAAACACCTGCATGGTCACGTTAGCAGATTGCTTTATATCGCAGACTACAGTTTTTTTATCTGACTTATTTTACACAATATTTACCCCAACTAATTTAAGAACACTACAATTATTGTATGTGCCACTGTGTGTGTTGAATACCTGCTAGGGAGAGACTATTTTTTACCAGTAAGCACACGAGACGAAATGCTTCACCTTTCATGTCTGTACTGAGAATGAAGCGCCTGGCCAAAGTGAAGTTGTGTAACCAACACACAACTGCATCTGGTTTTAATGTTCTTACAATTCTGACTTAATAAACAAACTATAATTGTGTTCAAAATGTTAATTATTGTAGAATCACATAAGTATTAATAATTATATAAGCTTATATCTTGTTATATTAATTAACTTAAATAGTCCCATTAAATCGACCCTCATAAGAAGCTGTATATTTACATGCCATATACTTCAAGGTACCACATAATCAGTCATACATTTCTTTCCAAT
Source organism: Thaleichthys pacificus (assembly GCA_023658055.1). Classification (NCBI taxonomy): domain Eukaryota; kingdom Metazoa; phylum Chordata; class Actinopteri; order Osmeriformes; family Osmeridae; genus Thaleichthys; species Thaleichthys pacificus. The sequence goes on along the minus strand of CM042874.1, from coordinate 12,210,028 downwards.
AACACTTTTGTGTTTGAAACTGTTTTTATTTTCTAGTCGTTCCAGATCTGTGCCCACATCTCCAAGTTTCTTTTCTCTCCAGTTTGGACTGCTTCTGGTTAAAACTCTTCCAGGTCGACGATCACGCCGGCGTGATTGCGAACAGGGTCGGCTTTAGGACCGCGCAAAATGAAAACCAAGTGACGCCGAGGGCATGCCGCCATTTCATGCGGAAGTGCAGACCTCAAACTGCGTTTCAGTCTTTGTTTTATGAAAATCCGCCAAGTAAAACCTAAGTTACGATAATTTCAATTCCATGAAAAAAGTGCGTCAAAATATGCGCTCTTTTATGCGCTGGTTGCATTTATTACAATATTTTTGTCGTCTTTTGTCATACAATTAAACGGAAAGAAACCTGTGAGTCTGCTGACTCATCTAAGTAAACACAGCCGGCTGTGTTTACTTTTTTTTTTTTTTTTTACTGCCGTTTTACTGCTGCTTTACTAGTTTTTGGAGTATTTTGGGTAGTTTTAGGGATATGTTGAGTATTTCAGGAATATATTTGGAGTTATTAGGGGGAAAATGAGGCGGACACCATGTACAACATGCCGTCGACTTGTTATTTCAACATAGCAACGGACAGAACTAAGACCAAGACATTGTTATTGACAACGAGAGGTTAGAAAAACATTTTGTGAACATTTGTTGCTTTCGTTTATCTTATTATATTGTTCTATTCTACTTGAAATGCCAATGAACATCTTGAACTTTGAATAATCTTGAAAAATAAGAATCTTTTTACATGTTTTATTGACATACAGAGAATGATGAGCCATTGTCACCTATTGTCACTCATGGGCCAAGGATGACATCAAGTGGAGGTAAAAAGGTACCTCACTCCATAAAAGTAATTTTTAGGACTGTGATGTGGCCCTCTGTCTCATATTTTGGACATACAGGAGTGGCACAGATAAAAAAAAGGAAAAACGCATAAGGCTAGACCTGCTTTCTTTGTAAATAGTTGTATATAGCTTGATTATATCTCAAGTTTACCTTTTGTATGTTCACATATGCAACTTGTGCTTCAGTTTCAAACCAAAAAAATGCTTGGTTGAGCATGTGTGTGTGTTTTATAGTAAAAAAACTATCATTTTCGGGGCGGAGTTTGACTGGCAATGGAGTAGGACGTGTTTGACTTGAGCTCCCGCCGAACTGCTGCAATTTTAAGTTATTTTGCGCTTTACATTACAAAAACTTTGGTGATTCTGCTCTGAACCTGTTTCTGAACCAAGAAAAGTGTCTATATGTGAGGCAATGGCTGAAAAACTACGCAAATATCAGTACGACGGATCAGTCGATACTAGGCCTAACACCGCCCCGACACAGAGTTCAACCGTCACCCGATCTCGAGTGACTCCACCCGCTTCAACCAGCCCAGAGAAGATGGACGCTGTAGCCTTGAAATCCGACATTCTTCGCACGCTAAAGGCGGACATATCGGCGGTGATTAAATCCGAACTGAAAAATGCGCTTGCCGAGGACTTCAATGCCCTCAAAACCGAAATTCAAGCGGTTAAGTTGGAAATAATAAACAACACAGCAGCGATCCATTTGGAGATGGATAAAATGAAGGCTACTATCAAGGATGTGGAAGGCGGGCTATCAACGTGGTCGGACGAGGTGACAACTTTGCAGTCTGTGGTCGCTGACTTGAAAACAGAGGTAGCTGGGCTAAAAGGCAAATGCGAAGACATGGAGGGAAGAATGCGGCGGTGCAACATAAGAATTCTGGGAGTAGCTGAGACGGATGGATCAAGCTCTACTGTGTCGGTGTCGAGGCTGCTGAGAGAAATACTACAGCTGGATAAGGATGTGCTTGTGGACCGCTCGCATAGAAGCCTCGGTCCAAGAAGACCAGATGGGAAACCACGCGCCATCGTAGCTAAACTCCACTATTATCAAGACTGTGTCGATGTGCTGAGCCGTGCGCGCTCTCAAGCTCTGCTGAGATTCAACGGGGACTCGATCGCCATATTTCCAGACTATACTGCAAGCGTCGCCAAGGCCAGGGCTGCGTTCACGGAGGTTCGGAAATTGCTGCACAAACGCGAGGGCGTCCGGTTCGGCATCTTATTCCCAGCCCGACTACGCATCACACATGACGGTAAAGAAAGAGAATTCACCGATGCAGAAAAAGCGATGGGCTACGTTAAAAAGAACATCATCTCTACTGAGGCCTGAATGTTATTGAATGACTGAGCTTTATGTAGGCTACGTTATTCCAATTTAAAACCTACCCCAATGGAGCAATACTTATTTTGTTCACATTATCTTCAGCTGCTGTCATGTGGGGTTGGTCATCCTCAGTCATGGGTAAGTGATGCTCTGACTCATTTCAAGGGCAACTTTGTGTGGACAATATTTTCCTAACTTGTGTTGCTGTAAATAATGATCATACCAGGTCTACCTTATTACGCAGAATACTTTAATGTACTGTACAGACTTCCTCTCATCTTATTTTCTTGTATAGCCTGTTTTGATAAACAGTAGCCTACAGCCTATTGGTTACCCTTTGTTATGAGCTTGTGATGCTCTGTTACTTTTTATGAGAAGCGTACAATACGCATCTTAAGGTGTAATTGCTTTTGCCATTGTCTTCGGACTAATTTTCTTTTTCTTTATGATTTATTTTTTATTTAAGAGCAGAATTTGATTTAATATCACAATGCGCTATCTGAGTTACTTCCATATAGGGGGGTTCGGCGGGAGCCTGAGCGGTTTGCTCTTTAGTGTCCCATACACAAGCACTAAATGTGTGGATTTGTTTTGAAGGGGTATTGTACTCACCATGTTCTTGTAGGTGTAAAGGGGGGTGGGGGGATGTTACCAGCAGTGGCGGTTCTACATTGAATTACACCCAGGGCGAGACGCCCTTCGCGCCCCCCCCCCCCCCCCCCCCGACAAAAAAACACGCTGTTATGACGTTAAACTATACTTTGCCACGAAATATACTTGTAGCAAATAGCAAATGTTCGTCTTTGAAACTACCTACAGATTTGAAAATTCCGTTGGATAATTACAGGGCCTAACCTAAATAATGAAAATAAATAATAACTGAACTTGTAACAGTTTTGTTGCAAAGCACACTATTATGGTGAAATGTTATCTCGTGTTTGTTGAGTTAAAACCGAAATATTGTTGTTGCATAGCAAGCATCATAGCAAAAAAGCTAACAAACGTAAGAGTTAGCCTATACCCACCAATAACATTAGCCCTTCATTCATGACATGGATACCGTAATAATCATACAGAGACATATTTGCATACCTTTATCTTTTTCTCGTTTCTCCTCTTCTTCTTTTCTTTTTTTTCGAAATTGGGCACCTGATGGCTTACTTGACCTTTTCCTGTCCATCTTCTTTGGCACTCAACAGTCAACAGATTTCCCATCCCCCCAACACTGTCACTCACGACCAGAAGTCAAGACTAAACCAATTCACCTTGGTGACCACAATCGTTTTGTGTTACATATTTTTATTAGCCATTTCACACAATTAAAAAAAAAAAGAACAGGAACTTTAGGCCTATATTTATAATATTATGAATGAAATGTGCGTTATTTGGAAGACAGTCGAGGTGCAACTGACTTTAGCCCACTAATTTAGAGTATTGCACTATACAGTGGACCCCCCCCCCCCTTGTCCGTTCCATTTGGGAGACCCAGTCAGGTGAGCTGTCTGTCCCCCTCCCCTTTTTTCACACAGCTTCTGTGCACGGCACCTTCTCAGCAAGCAGGGGTGCCTGCAGCTGCCTGAAGGGGGCGCCAATTCCCCACACAGTGATAGAAAAGAGAAAACCGCTTCGCGGCGCAGAGATTTTTATTTATTTATTTTATGCTTGTGCGCCCCCCACGTGACATGAAAAAATGCCGCCCCGGGCGGCTGCCCGGTCCGCCCGTGCCTAAAACCGCCCCTGGTTACCAGACTTTTTTATTGACCAGACTTACCCTGTCGGGTGTCCGTTTTATGTCACTGCTGTCATGTTGTGGCTTGTATAGGTTTCAGATGTATGACTTTTCCCCTAAATATGTCTGGCAACTATAATTCCAGAGGGTTGGATGGCTGCTCAGTCAACTTTGTGAGTTGGAATGTTAAATCACTCAACCATCCAGTGAAACGTAAAAAAGTACTTTCACATTTGAAACAGCTCAATGCTGATATCGCATTCCTTCAGGAGACACATTTACTTACAGTGGATCATTTTCGGCTGAAAGGGAGTTGGGCAGGACAATTTTGTCACTCCAATTTCCATTCCAAAGCTAGAGGGGCAGCCATACTTATTAATAGAAACACACCATTTACTATGACTAGTGTAGAGGCTGACCCCTTGGGGCGATATGTTATTGTAGTGGGACAACTTTGCTCTTTACCAGTTATCTTGGCCAATATATATGCGCCAAACTGGGACAACCCTGGGTTTTTTTCCAAAAAAAATTCACGTCTACCAAATATGTAATCGCACCACCTTATTCTTGGTGGTGACACAAATTGTACACTTTACCCGGTATTAGATCGTAGTTCATCCAAAAAGGCATCCCTGTCTAAATCAGCACGTTCAATTAAAGTATTTCTTAAATCATATGACGTTGCTGACGTGTGGCGATTTCGCAATCCTACCTCCAGAGAATACTCTTTTTTTCTCCCCCGTTCATAAGAGTTACTCCCGTATAGATAATTTTTTCCTTGATAAAATACTTCTTCCTCTTGTAACCAAGTGTGATTACAAAACAATAGTTATTTCAGATCATGGTCCTCTAGCTATGGAAATACGTATCCCTAATATACAGTCCATTTACCGTCCCTGGAGACTTAATTCTCTGCTTTTATCAGAAGAAGCTTTTACTAAATTCATATCCTCTGAGATTGCATCATTCCTGGAGATTAACCAAACACCAGGAATGTCTTCTTTAACTGTATGGGAGTCACTAAAAGCATATTTACGGGGCCAGATAATCTCATATTGCGCAATCAAGAAAAAGAAAAACACTGCACGCCTTAAAGAGCTGACGGATGATATTCTTAAATTAGACAGACTATATAGCCATATGCCCTGTGCCGAGTCAATGAAAAAGCGTATATTTTTGCAGACCGAGTTTGATCTCCTGACAACACGGCAGGCCGAATACCTTATCTCTAAATCGCGGCATGGATCCTATGAGCATGGGGAAAAGGCTGGGAGAATACTTGCTCATCAGTTAAGGCAACGAACTGCCTATCAGACCATTCCTGCTATTAATGATGAGCAGGGCTTAAAAAATACTGATAGCCAAAAAATCAATTCTTGTTTTAAAACTTTTTACCAGTCACTGTACACCTCCGACTCTAGTGCAGAGCCTTCCTCGTTGGAAGATTTTTTTGGAAATGTACAAGTCCCCTCCATTAACCCTGAGGTGGCTGATCAATTGGAGGAGGACCTCTCAACTGAGGAGATAACATTAGCAATTAGATCAATGCAAGGTGGCAAATCACCGGGGCCGGACGGTTTCCCCACAGACTTCTTTAAAAAATTCTCAAAACAGCTCTCCCCTTTATTGTTAAAAGTATTTGAAGAATCTCTTTCATTGAAATCCCTACCACCAACCATGCGACAGGCAGTTATCTCTTTAATCCTTAAAACAGACAAGAACCCTCTCGAGTGCGGCTCATTCCGTCCAATCTCCCTTCTTAACACTGATGCCAAAGTTCTTGCTAAGGTCCTCGCGCGCCGTTTGGAGGAAGTTCTGCCCTCTGTCATATCACCTGACCAAACAGGCTTTATTAAAAATCGGTATTCCTTCTCTAACATCAGACGACTTATGAATATTCTTTATGGCCCTTCTCCACCCGGTGAGCTAGAGGTAGTGCTTTCATTAGATGCTGAAAAGGCTTTCGACCGGGTGGAGTGGGAATATCTGTTTAGCACATTGAAGAGATTTGGATTTGGCCATAAGCTTATATCATGGGTCAGACTTTTATATACGTCTCCGTTGGCGGCTGTGCGCACTAACAATAATGTATCCACTTACTTTGAGCTACAACGCGGCACAAGACAGGGATGCCCTTTGTCCCCATTGCTATTTGCAGTTGCAATGGAACCACTTGCTTTAGCTCTCAGACAAAATGTAGACATTAAAGGAATCCAGCGGGCAGGGCTGGAACACAAAGTTTCACTTTATGCGGACGACATGTTATTGTACATGTCCCAACCCCTCTCAAGTCTCCCAAAACTAATGACTTTACTTACAGAATTTGGAAACATTTCTGGCTATAAAGTCAATATTCAGAAAAGTGAACTCATGCCTATTGGTGATGGAGCTAGTCAGATGTCTCTCGGCTCAATTCCCTTTAAAGTTAGCCCTGAAAAATTTAAGTACCTTGGGGTATGGGTCACACATAACCATAAAGATCTATATGTGGCTAATTATCAACCTTTATTAGCTAATCTAAAACAGGACTTTGAGCGCTGGGACCATCTGCCTCTCTCTTTGGGTGGAAGAATCAATTTTTTTGTATATTTTTGAATGTCTTCCATTTTTTTTAACAAAATCTTTCTTTTCCAAACTGAATAATCAGATCTCAACCTTTATTTGGAACAAAAAACCACCAAGAATTAAAAGAACTATATTGCAGAGACCTCGTACAATGGGAGGGATGGCACTCCCAAATTTCATGTATTACTATTGGGCGGCCAACATAAGGGCATTGCTGTATTGGTTGAGGAGCGATACTACTGCCCCTGCGTGGACAGTTCTCGAGAGGGCTTCAGTTGAGTCCACCTCTCTAGCAGCTTTATTGTGTTCCAAACTACCATTCACACAGCCTTTTTCTAGCTTCACTTCTAATCCAATTATAACACATTCAATTAAAATCTGGAATCAGGTTAGAAGATCTTTTTCCCTTAAAGATTTATCAATGGCTGCACCAATTGCTAAAAATCACATGTTTATTCCATCAATGATGGATGAAGCCTTTGATGCTTGGTCTAGGAAGGGGGTGGTCTCGCTGTCTGATCTCTATATTGATGGTAATTTTGCCTCCTTTGAACAGCTGGTACAGAAGTATAACATTCCCAAATCACATTTTTTTTGGTATTTGCAACTTCGGAACTTTGTAGTCTTAAATTCCGATTGCTTCCCATCGTGCCCTCCCAGTTCGCTGTTAGACTTAATTTTCAATTGTAAATCGGTAAAAAAAAGGGCTATGAGCAGAATCTACGAACAACTCAATATATACGACTTGACACCATTGGACATACTTAAAAATAAGTGGGAGACGGACTTAGATGAACCTATTTCAGAAGAAATGTGGCACAAAATAATACAGAGAATTTTCTCATCATCCATATGCCTTAGACATGCTGTTATACAATTTAAAATTGTTCATCGTCTGCACTGGTCTAAAGTCAGACTCTCTAAGATTACTGATATAGACCCCACATGTGATCGATGTAGGCAGGATCCCGCCACTCTGCTGCATATGTTCTGGACATGTCCAAGACTTTACATGTTCTGGCTGAATATTTTTGAGACCTTCTCTGGGATACTTGGAAAGGTAGTCGAGCCATCCCCAATAATTGCATTGTTCGGTGTAGCCCCCGAAGACGCCTCTCTTAGTAAAAGGGAAGTCAACATGTTGGCCTTCTGTTCGCTTCTAGCTAGGAGGCTGATACTGTTTAACTGGAAAGACCCTATTCCACCGACACATAGTCATTGGATCAGGGAGGTCATGTGCCATCTAAAATTGGAGAAAATCAGATATACAGTTAGAGGGTCTACTGAGACATTTTATAATATTTGGCAGCCTTTTTTTACTTTTGTTGAGGGAATGGAAGCTGACAATATGACAATGTAAACAATTTCATTTGTATAATTTCTATTTACTTTATTCATTTTTTTCTTTTTTTCTTTACGGATGTCTGGTTATGTAATATTTGTATGCATATGTCTGGTATCTGGGAGGGTGGGGGGGTTGTTTGAGTTTGTTTATCTGTAAAATGTAAAAACCAATAAAAAGACCTTGATCAAAAAAAAAAAAAAACTATCATTTTCCCATACGGAGCTTGTGTATTTTGTGTGTCTGGCACCAGACACACAGAAAAATTGAAAAACATATATATATTTTTTTTTGTAGCTGAGGTTGTGCTGAAAAAAAGGATACCAAACATTGGTATGGTAAACATTTCTTTATGTACTTTATAAAGGCCAAAGCAAAGGTACTCAAAAACGGCCAAAATAGCCCCAGACTCCAAAGAGTTGGTTGGTAATAACAAGTACAGGCTACATTAGCCAGCATTTGAGGTATGTAAACTAGCTCATGTACTCTGTATAAAGATCTTCCGATTCTACTCCACTTTTTCATCCCAGACAAAGCTTACAGGTTTGTAATAACTATTACACATTAATCAGAATTTCAGCCATTTCAGCAGTGTCGATACAGTCATGCCACGTAAGGGAAAGAAATCTCAGTCTGCAAAGCTGCGCTGGTCTAAATTGGACCTTTCAGACCCACGCTTGCAGATTGCAGAGCAACACAGAAGTGATGGTGAATGTGGACAAGTGTGTAGTCAACCAGTGGTGTCATCCTCATGCACAGCTCAGTTTCCAGTTCAAGAGCCCAATGGAAGTGTGATTTCCACTTCTGAAAATTACAATATTCAAGAACAATGCATCCTACAAAGTCAGATATCAGTGCAGGCGTCAACTCATCAGGGTCGTATTGGCTATGTAAAGTCAAGGAACAAGCAGTGTACATGCATGGTTCTGACATTTTTGGCATATCACAATGAGGTTGAGGACCTGGGGAAGGCTGACCTTGACAAGATACTGGACAGGGGCAACAGCTTGTATGACAAAACAATAAAACAGCTAAGAAGAGGAAAAAAATATAAATGCCAACATTTGACCATGGAGGAGCTACCACTCAGAATCAACACTGACCAACATGACTACAATGTCCTTAAGTCTCCGGTGGAGATGGGATGCGTTAAAGCCAGGGCAAACATTGACAACCAGGCTTGGTTTTTGGATCTCTCTACAAGACTTCAGTGTCTCTCTGCGGGCATTACACATGCCCTCCTTATCATATCACCATATTGCATTGCTGTGTTCAGAGACAAGTCTGGAAGATATGGACTGTTCGATTCTCATTGTCTAAATGCAGATGGACTACCTGACAGAAATGGAAAAGCGGTTATGATTACTTTCACACATTTGAATGAGATGGTTGCACGGATTCATACGTTGTATGAATTGCTACTTACAGATTCCAGAGGCCCTATTGATGGACTACAGTATGACTTCATGCCAGTTGCATTTCAACATGTAAGACATCTTTCAATGTGTAAGACATCCGACGGTTTGCCATCGCTATCAGTGGAATTGGACAACCCACATAATGAAAAGCATGTGGAGAAGGTGACACAGACCAAAGATGTATCAGAAACAGGATTCCCAGCCAGAAAACATTCTCTGCAGTCAATCAAGGCACTATCCACACAAGGCATGTCAAAGGACAGTAAGGCATTTCCCAAGTTAAATGTAAACCAGCAACAAAGAGAAAAGAGAAGCCAAAGAAACCAAAGCATGCATGGTGCACACAACACCAGCAGATACAGAACAGATGCAGATTTCAGAGAAAAGCAAAAAGAAACTTTCCGCCTTAAGTACCGTAATGATCCTGCCTTCAGAAAACATCACTTAAATAAACGAAAAGAACATTTGCGCCTCAAGTATCAACATGATCCTACCTTCAGGAGAAAGCAAAAAGAAACGTTGTGTCACAAGTACCACAATGATCCTGCTTTCAGAAAACGTCATTTGCAACAATGCATCAGTTACATGAAAAGCAAGTGTCACAGTGACGCACATTTTAAGATGGCCCATAAGATGTGCTGTGCCTTGAAAGTAAGTAGGAAATACAGACAATGGACTCATTCTACACGTGAATACAATCAACCAGTGGACAACAGCCTAATGCAGACAGCTATATCCACTTTCAAGGAATGCATTAAAGCTGGCCCAACTTTTGTGTGCACAATGTGCCATCGCACCCTTTTCACCAACCAAGTAAAGTGTTGCAATCGCAGCAATTACAAGAAGAATCCACACGTTGTTGCTGTCTGTTTGACAGGGCAATATGTCCATGTGTGCGACGATCAATGTCAAGGTCCTGAACAATGCACTGTACCAGAAGAAAGGAAAAAAGAGTGGATTTGTCACAGCTGTCATTCTCATTTGAAGGCAGCAATCAAATCAACCATCGCTGTGGCTAACAACCTGGAGCTGGAGCCCATTCCCCCAGAGCTCTGTGATTTGAACGTGCTGGAAAGACAACTTTTGGCCAAAATACTGCCATTTGCCAAGATTGTCACACTTCCTAAAGGTCGACAAGCTGCTATACATGGGGCTGTGGTGTGTGTGCCATCCGAGGTGGAAACAACGGTAAATACTTTACCAAGACCATGCAGCTCATCCCAGTTATACAGAGTGAAGCTGAAAAGACGTCTGGTTTACAAAGGCCACCAGCTGTTTCACACTGTAAACATGAGAAATGTAGTAGCGGGACTCTCAAAGCTCATTGACACACACCCTGACTACAGAAACATTACAATCAGAGCTGATGAGAAAACGGATGATGATGATCGGATGGACCTTGATAGCGATGATGAAACGATGAAATGATGGAGGTACTTAATCGCATAGAAAGTGGTGATCTATCAGAGGTAAAGTCTGCAGCTTTACAGCCTGCTTATGAGCAACAGGAAGACCATGACCAACAACCTCCCAATGCAGAGACTGAGAAAGCTGCACTAAGACCTGGAGTTGGCTTGGACAGTTGTTTACAGCCACCTGACCTTGGAGAAGAAACACTGACCTACGGGGATGGGATTTTCAGCATCGCCCCAGCACAAGGAAACACGCCTGTTAGCTTTTCCCAAGTCCCAAGGCTTGAGGCAATGGCTTTCCCTGTTCAGTTCCCTACTGGAAGGAATACATTAGACGAGACAAGACAAGTCAAACTATCCCCGAGCATGTATTTCAATGCAAGGCTTTTCTGTGTTGACACTCGTTTTGAGAAGAGACCAAAGCTACCTGTTTTTTGCACAGTTTGTCACAGAGACTCACCTGGCAAAAAGCAGCATGTCAATTCAGTTAAGGAAAGGAAAATCCAAGACCAAGGACGGACGGAAAATATCAAACAAGTTGCTACAGGACAAACGTGAGGTTGAGAGGTTGGTGAGAAACAGAGATGCTACAAGATTCATGCAACCACTGAGAGGGACTCCAGCTTACTGGGATCGAACTCTGAAGGATTTGCTAGCCATGGTCAGACAATTAGGAAAGCCAACTTTCTTCCTGACCTTCTCTGCTGCAGAATTCAGATGGCCAGAGGTAATCACAGCCATCAAAGCACAACAAGGTCAACGGGTGGATTTTTCTGAGCTAGACTGGGCTGAGAAATGTGACATTCTCAGAAGTAACCCTGTAACCACCATGCGCATGTTTGACAAGAGGGTTGATGCTCTGATGAGACAGTTGCTGTTGGGTCCTGCGCAGCCAATTGGTGAAGTTATCGATTACTTTTACCGGGTAGAATTTCAGGCGAGAGGAAGCCCCCATACACATTGTCTCTGTTGGGTAGCAGGAGCTCCTATCGTCAGAGAAGACCGGGATGACGAGGTATGTGACTTTGTGGATCGCTACATTTCATGCCAGCTGCCTGATGAAGACAAACAACCCTTACTTCACAGATATGTCACGGATGTTCAAATGCACAGCAGAAGTCATTCCAACTCATGCAGGAAAGGTAAGAAAATATGCAGATTTGGATTTCCAAAACCACCTATTAAAAAAACGTGCGTAACTTACCCTATGCCACAAGAAGAGGAAGGACCACCCCAAGAACATGCAATGGCACCACAAGCAGCCAAGAACAAACTGAAACCGGTCTGGGACTTGCTAAACTACCCAAAAGCACAGGTTGAAGACATGTCACAGCTATTGGCGCAGTGTAATATGACATTTGATGAGTACGACACGTATGTTGAGTCTTTGACCTCCGCAAGCATCATTTTAATGAAGCGTGATGTCAAGGACTGCTGGGTGAACAACTACAATCCAAATTTGCTAATGGCGTGGAATGCAAACATGGACATCCAGTACATTCTTGATGAGTATGGTTGCATCATGTACATGCTCTCCTACATATCCAAGCCAGAGCGTGAGATGAGTGACTATCTCAAAACGATAGTCAAAGACATGAGCCCAGAAAATCAGACGGAACGAGAAGAAATGAAAGGTGTTCTTCAGGCTTATTCCAAACACAGAGAGGTCAGCGCCCAGGAGTCTGTGGCCCGTACGTGCAGCCTGAAAATGAAGTCTTGCTCACGCGAGGTTTTATTTCTACAAACGAGTGACAACGCACTGAGAATGAGTCTCCCGCTTAGCGCGTTGCAGAAGAAACCAGAAGAAAGTGAGAATGTGTGGATGACGGGTATACCCGACAAATACAGAGCCAGGCCTGAAACGCCAGAGTTTGAAAGCATGTGTCTAGCAGACTTTGCATCACATTACAGGATTGTCTACGGAAAGGAAACAGAAGACGGCAAGCGTGTCAGTCTATTAAACAACATGGGAATGATCCAGAAACGCACCAGAGGGAAGCCTGCAATCATCAGATATGCTCGCTTTTCAGAAAAGAAGGACCCAGAGAACTTCTACGGACTCTACCTCCCCCATCGGTCAGAGTCATCGCTGAAAACGGAAATGTTCCCCACACACCAGGGGCCTCATGTATAAACGTTGCGTACGCACAAAAAGCTTGCGTACGCTGGTTTTCACGCACACTTTGTGATGTATAAAGATTTACTTGACGTGAGAATGTGCGGGCCGTCACGGAAACTTTTGAGCAGACGTGAGAATGTGCGGACCGTACGCAAAGTCTTGTCTGGCTCTGTAACGTGGCGAATTCTAACTGAAAAGTGCCGAAACTCACCTAACATTACAAAATAAAGTTTCCACTACAGTTTCTGTCATACGTAGGGCCTATATAACGTTAGTTATTCAAAAACATAATTAGGCTACACGGTAATAAAAGTTTGATCATTGATGTGGATGATTCACATCAAAATGACAACCCAAACGGGAAATGTTATCACCTGTTTAATCCGCCACCACGTAATAACGTTTGTTAAACTTGAGGGTGTCAAACGAACGATCCATGACGCACGGATCCACCTCAGGATGAAACGCAGTGCAGGTGGGTACACTCACGTGTAATACCTATGTGTAAATAAGTGAACAAGGTGTTGGAAATTAGGAATTTATGTAGCCTATAAAAGTAGGTGTAAAAGATGATGATAGGCTTTGATGCGAAATGGCTGCTCTGGCACTGCTAGAAGATATTGCAAATAGGAGAATCCGCAGAGAGCGTGTATTTAGAGACCAAACTGATTTGCTGGCCAACGATGATGACTGGTCGATTCAGGTTGCCAAGGGCTATTCTGTTGGAACTCTGTGCTGAGCTTGGGCCAGCTTTAGAACGTGAGACAGCAAGGAACCACGCATTGCCTGTCCCTTTGCAAGTGCTGACCACACTGGGCTTTCTCGCAACGGGGGCTTTCCAGAGAGAGCTGGCTGGGAGGAATTTCACAGCCATCCCTGAGCCGCGCCATGCCAGCTGTATGCAACGGTCTCATCCGTATGTCACCCAGGTATATAACATTTCCCTTCACTGTCGGTGAGCAGTTTTGAGGATTAAACTGCAATTCGCAGCGATGAGCCGATTTCCAAATGTAATCGGAGCCATCGACTGCACTCACATTGCTATAAGGGCCCCATCTGATCATGAATTTGCATATGTGAACAGAAAACACTTCCACTCCATTAATGTGCAAGTGATCTGTGATACACAAATGTGTTTAACAAATGTTGTGGCACGGTGGCCTGGCTCTACCCATGATTCGTTTATCCTGCGAAATAGCAGTGTGGGGAACAGACTTCAAGCAGGGGCTGTGCAGGATGGCTGGCTTATTGGTAATATATGTAATTTATGATCATTAAGCTACGATAAAATTAGGCAATTATCTTGTATTGGTTAATTGGTATGTGGTTAATGTATCCTACCCGTATAGGTGACCGTGGTTACGCTTTGCAAACCTGGCTCCTCACCCCGCTCACAAACCCCCAGAATGAGCAAGAGCGGCGGTACAATGATGTACACACTCGGGCTCGGTCAGTGGTGGAGCGGACCATTGGGCAGCTGAAAGGCCGTTGGCGCTGCCTGGACAAGACCGGTGGCATGCTGCTTTACAGCCCACAAAAAGCTTGTCGCATTGTGCTGGCATGCAGTGTGCTGCACAATGTGGCAAACACACGTGGTGTGCCTCCGCCACAGGTCGAGGCAGATATGGACGACCTCGACCCTGGGCCCCCTAACATTAGGCCCAATGCAGCAGCCTTACAGCTTCGTCTAGGGGTCATACAAAGCATGTAAAAAGGTAAGAAAAGATGCATTTACTTTTTTAGTTCTTTTATTGCGTCACATATGTGAGTCAGACCATCATTAACTCGTCTTAATTCTGTCACTATTTCCCTCATGGTGTTCACAATTTCATTTTGTGACTGCAGCACAGCATCCGTGAGAACACGGCCAGTCTGGCGTCCCTCGGAAGCGGAGGCACGTGGCGCAGCCAATCCAGGGTGCGCTCCATCCCCTGCGGTGGAGGTGCTGGCCACACAAGGATCCCCGTATCCCCCCCCTCCCTCCTCCTCCTGGGTCTCCCTCGTGCCAAGCTCAGTTTCCACATTATCTTAAATAAACGAAATTAGCCTACATCAGTTGGTTCAGACTACTTATTGTGAGTAATTTGGACGGAAATTGTTTTTGTAACTGGTCTTTAAATGTGTCTGAGTCGTGGTGTATTTCATACTTACCAGGATGAACGTTTGAGTCCCCCTCACTTGCTGGCAGAACTCCAGCTATAAGTATCTCGCCGATTATTGCAGCCACCCTTTCCTCCTGTGGCGTGAGCGCAGGTACTCCCGCCCCCCCACGTGTAGCTGCCACGCTGTTACGATGCGCCACCACTCTTTTCTTAATTTCTAGTTTGACATCGGACCATTTTTTTTTAATGTCTGCTATGGTCCGGTTCTCCGAACCCACAGCATTTAGGGCCCTAGTGACAGTTTGCCACTCTACCAACTTTCTTTTGTTATTAATACCCGATGACAGGCCGCCAAAAAGAACACATTTTCTCGCCTCCACCTCTGTTATAAGAACCTCGATCTCACAGTCTGTGAAATTCTTCTTTTTTACCTGTTTAGTCATTTTAATTCAGACGAAGAAATGACCTCAGGGGCGTATTTATAGGCCGTCTGCATATTCATTTATGGGAGGAGGCAAGGCGGAGTCAGTGGCTCGTTCACGTGCGGTCCATCTCACGTTGATTGTGATTTATAAAGGAAAGGTGCGCAGGACCTGGCGTACGACCGGTTTTATACATGTGAATATTTCTGTGCGTAGGTACTTTTCGAGTTTTGGCCGTACGCCATCTTCTGGTATGAAAGCTGCGCAATCCTTTATACATGAGGCCCCAGGAGTTTTACAAACATGCCTATGTGAGATTACCAGGAACACACGAGATATGCGCAGTGACTGCAATTGTTCAAATAAACCAACAGAATTTTGAACAACACAGTAAGATAGTGGAACAAGTCTTAAACGACTACATGCAGAACGGCCCTGTGGAAGATGCTTGGAACACCTTCGCCCCGGAAGCTGAGTTGGATAAGTTGGAATGTATAGAAGAACGAAAACAAGCAGAACCACTTCACGAGAATGAACAAGATGATGTTCCGGAGTTTACACGTGAGAAGCAAACTGGGGGGATTGCATTTACTGTAAAGGCCCCACAAATGTGCCCAGATTTTGTTAGCAAAATGTACTGAAACCTTAACCGGACACAAGCTGGCACATTTTACTTGGTTCGTGAGTGGTGCGTTAACCGTGTGTGTGGCCTAAATCCCGACCCTTTCTTTTACTTTGTCACTGGTGGCGCAGGCACAGGAAAAATCTCACCTCATAAAGTGTGTTCATGCTGAGGCAACAAAAATACTCAGTAAACTGCCTAGACTAGGCGAGGTAACCGACATATCCATGCCAACCGTTTTACTGACTGCATTTACAGGAACCGCTGCTTTCAACATTTCAGGCAACACTTTGCATTATGTCCTAAAGTTGCCACGATGCTTAAAGCCACCGTACCAGGGACTTGGAAATCTCATAGATGAAGTGAGGGCCCAGCTGTCAAACGCCGAGATCATCATCATTGACGAGGTGTCAATGATTTCAAAGCCCTTGTTTGCCTACATCAACTGGAGATTACAGCAAATCAAAGGCAGTAAGAAACCGTTTGGTGGCATGTCGGTTCTGGCAGTAGGAGACTTTTATCAGCTCCCCCCACTGGGAAGAAGTAAACCGCTCTGCGTGTTTGAAGAAGATACAGATGACTTCTGGAAAGACTACTTTCAAATGATCACACTCACAGACATTATGCGCCAGAGAGATGATGTTGCATTCACTGAGCTTTTGAATAGAATCAGAGTGAAGCAGAAGATGGACACCTTGAGCAATGATGACAAAGCTCTGCTTCATCAGGCTGTGACTGACCCTGCCCGCTGCCTTAATGACGTGCTACACATCTTTTCCACCAACAAAGAAGTTGATAGACATAATGCTGCAACTGTGTCTGTTCTCCATTCCAACATCATCAACATAGATGCAGAGGACTATAGAAGAGACCCTAAAACTGGAGTGATGAAGAAGCAACGCCATCCTTTAAAAGGACAAAAGGACAATCTGCTTGACATGCTACAAACAGCTGAAGGTGCCCGAATCATGATCACCAGAAACATAGATGTGGAAGACGGGCTTGTTAACGGGACATTTGGAAAGATTGTGAGAATAGTCACCCAGACAGAGAATGGTGTTACAGCTATAAACTCGCTGGGGCTTGTGCTGGACAATCCAAATGCAGGACAAAGGTATTGGGACAATTCATCAGGTGAAGCTGGAAACTTGGTGTACATAGAGAGGGTAGAGGAAAACCTAAAACAAAAAGGAGTGGTTCGGAGGCAGTTTTCCGTCAGGCTGGCTTTTGCATGTACAATTCACAAAGTCCAAGGAATGACAAAACAATCCGCAGTGGTTTCATTAAAACGTGTCTTCCAACCCGGAATGGCCTACGTGGCTCAGTAGAACAACTTCACTGCAAGGACTGAAAATTACAGACTTTGATGAGAAGAAGATATTTTGTGATCCTGCAATCACGGCATCACTAGACTCAATGACAAGAGCATCATTGGACAGCACTATGCCACTTATCAAGTATCAACAGACCACAAACGAGGCGCCAACATTGACGATAATCCATCACAACACGGAAGGATTGCCAGCTCACGTTGCCGATATCAAATCTCATCACCAGTTGACACTTGGAGACGTTTTATGTTTTACCGAAACTCATCTATCAGGATCTTTTGTTGCTGAAAGTCTACAGCTGGAGGGCTACAACATGTTCAAACGCAACAGACACCTCTCTTACACCAACCATCCTCACATTTCAAGTAGAAGCGGAGGTGGAGTCGCAATGTATGTCCGAAACCATTACCATGCCTGTGAAAAGCAGTACCTTCAAAATGTTACTGACTTGGAGTTTTTGGTCGTCAAACTGGAGTCCCCTGTCAAAGCTTTGATTGCTGTTGTGTACAGACCACCGGATTACAATATTGGCCACTTCCTTTCAAACCTGCAACGCCTCTTGGAATCTTTAGACATTATGGATTGCCAGCCTATCGTACTTTGTGGAGATTTCAACGAAGATTTACTGTCCAGTGGAGAGAAGCCAATATCCAACCTTCTTCAGTCAAGAGGATATACACAACTGATCAGAGAAGCCACCACTGAGAAGAACACACTGTTGGATCATGTTTACATCTCCAGAGCACAAGACTGTCTCCAATCAGGATTATTGCAAAGTTACTACAGCTATCATGATCCTGTATATTGTATTCTAACGTCTAACATCTAGACCAAAGAAAAAACATGACTCTCAAAACACAGTCAGCGCCTCCGAAGTCTTCCAACACTTCCAGCATTTGTCATCATATGGATAGTACGCCTCCAACCCTCCAATTCACGTTGTCTGATCAAGTGGGCCTGTGCGGCACTGACAGACCTAAGGCTACACCACAAGAACCCACCATCTCCAGCCTTCAAACCAACTCAGAATCATGTCACACCACAGCAACCTACCAGCCACTCAAAGCCTTCCAAATCAACGCAAGATCACAGCACAGCAGCAATTTGTCACGCCATGACAAAGGACCAACAAAGCGACTCACCACCACACGACAACCAACCAGCACTTGTCACCATAGGGATAGTACGACTCCAACCCTCCAATTCACGTTGTCTGATCAAGTGGGCCTGTGCGGCACTGACAGACCTAACTCTACGCCACAACATTGACATTTATTCATTTAGCAGATTTTTTTTTGTTTTTGTCTGATCAAGTGGGCCTGTGCGGTGATGAAGAAAGTGTTTGTCCGTCTCTTCATAAACGGAGTGACTAAGTTCAGTTGAGTTCTGGATTTTAATAAGTATTTATCAATCTGCAGATTGGGAGAGAAAACCAGACCTCTGACAATAAATGACAACACAACACCAAGCTTAGGTCTCAACCAGGTCTCTCACAGCTCTGAAAGCCTTAGCCAGACTCTGGTCTGCTAAGACCAGGCTCCCAACTGAACGTCACAATAAACGGTTCTTAAATCGTTTACGTTACCAGCATCGCAGAGGGACAGCAGGCGCACCAAGCATAAAGCAGTCCGTGAATGGGGTTTTGGAAAAGGATCCCCTTACCATTTAGTTTTGTGCACCACGGGTTCTGCTTTATACTAGTGCTGCCGTGGGTCTCTCCTGGATCTGGTTCTGCAATCCTGCTGCTCGACAACGCCAATTGATGAAGAAAGTGTTTGTCCGTCTCTTCATAAACGGAGTGACTAAATTCAGTTGAGTTCTGGATTTTAATAAGTATTTATCAATCTGCAGATTGGGAGAGAAAACCAGACCTCTGACAATAAATGACAACACAACACCAAGCTTAGGTCTCAACCAGGTCTCTCACAGCTCTGAAAGCCGGAGGACCATCTTTTATAGGGGACAAGAATGTAAACATAGATTGTGACAGTCAGGCAGGAATGACGTTACAACAGTCTCAGAGATAAAGATTCACTGCTCCCAACTCATGAACTCTCACTCAGAAGAGTTCATAGTTGGAGTTCTCCTTGTAGTCATGACAAGGAAACGTTTAGCCAGTACTTTCTCCTGACCCCGAACATCCATTAACCTGACACATAGACACAATATACTCTTATTAATAGCAAGCTTACATGAGAACGTACTAACTAGTATCCAATGACTAGTTCTATTGATTAGTGAATAATGTAAGCACAGAGGAAATCTCAATTTCTTCCACAGTCCCCCCTTTTGACGTTTAACGTCAACAAAACAAACAAGTTTCATAACATTTCAAAACCTTAACAATCAAACAATACAGTATCTGTTACTACTCAGCACAGCATACATGATTATAGGATTTGAAGAAGGATTAGGTAGTACCCATTCAGGTGAAAAGTACAAAGTCAATGAAGTGAATAGCTTTTGTTTAGTTCTCTAGATAGGGCTCCCAGAAATGACCTTAACGCTCCTTCTATTTTCCTTGTTCAAAGTTGCATGGTATTATACACTTTGGTGATATTGTGACCTTCGATTCGTCCTAGTAACACAGGCACCCCCTAGGACCTTACAAAAGAACTAGCTTATAGCTATTCACTTCATAAGCAAACAGAATAATGACAGTTTATCAACGATACTAGAAACATAGGCATATTTCTCTCCTGGACATAACCAAGGGTCATGCTCTCATGAGCTCAACACAGCATGGTATAGATCAAACACTGTTCATAAATTCTGATTATTTCAAACAGTATAAAAGTAATAAAGTAACCACTATCTTTAATTATTGTTCACCGATCTGTGGTTAAGGACAGATCTATTCAGATTGCATACAGCATTGTATATCAGTTGGAAAATAGAAGGAGGCAAATGGCCATCTTTATTACATTGGCAAAATAGTCACTTGGTACTTGAGATTACATATCAGACATTTCAATCATTCCCAGGGCAATAAAGTAATCATCAGTCTTGCTTGCTTTTGTCTGTGGCTTGATCTGGGCTACCATAATCTTACTGGCAGCCTTACGAGAGCCTACTGCACAGCACTGTACACAGCAGGCAGTACACATCTTCCAAGCACAAACCACAATCAGCACAACAACGATTAACATGCCCAATCCAGTGATTCCCATTTGAATAATAGTCGAAAAGAAACCCCCCACAGAGGAGGTCAGCCAGTCAGCAAAATTCCAAGCTTCAGGTTCCCCCAAATCTGAAATGATCTCTTTAATGTGCGCAGCCATATTTGTGATATTAGCAGATTCATCTGGGATAAAAGTACAACAGTCATGACCTATCACAGCACATGTACCTCCCTGAGCTGACAACAGATAATCCAGTGCCATACGGTTCTGTAGCACTACCTGCCTCATGGCCTTCATCTCAGAAGCAACCGCAGTTAAGGCGTCAGCTGTCTCATCACCAATGGACTCCAACCCTACTGCTAAGCTCCTAATATCTCTAAAGGCAGTGATAACACCATACACAGGGAGAATGGCAGCTGAAACGTGAAAAGTGACTGTGTACTATTGAATCCACGTGATGTGATCCCAGCTTCTTAGCATCTGCATTAATACATCTCTTGTGGCGGTGCCACCAATGTTTGGGGAAGGGGTGCAGGGGCAATCCATCTACAGGTCTGAGAGCTCCTACAATAAACCCAAGGTAACACGTTCCTGACCAGTCGGCCGGCAGGAAATAATAAGCACTCTTACCACATACCCACATGGTGCAATTGTTAGCTGCACGAGGAACCCAAAATGGTGATGCCCTTATACTTACAGGTCAATCTGCAACAGGCAAATCATGCAACATGCTGTTAGCATACATACCACAGTGTGGTTACATGTATTTTTCCAAATACCTTCCCATAATTATTTAAACATTTAATCAACCATATACTACATCTTCTGTAGTATGCTAAAGGTGTAGGAATAGCATAGTCAGCAACATCAGGAATTTGTCACCCGCCCAAATGGTATACAGGACAAGTAACATTGAACTCAGATACAATTGAACTTACAAATCATCCAGTAGAGTGTGAGCATACATAGAAACCGTATCCTTGCATGTATTTTTTCCAACACTCTCACTGTACCACTGTGCCATACACATAACCATGCAGGTGGGGCATATTCAAGAGATGACTGAATCGTTCGACAGAACAGTCACATTTATCACATCCAACCCTACACAAGGCCACTTCTCGACCTTACACATATCAGCCATTGACAGAGGGACAGATATCCCTGGATAACCTCCAGAATGCTTGGGACTCTAACCACAAACCCTGCAAGGTCTGTCCCCTCTAATGCCGCGTCCAGTCATTTTTCCCGTCCACGGTAAGGTGTTGTTGTACAGATTGTTCTTCATGTGTGCTTTATGATGAATCTCAATGTTCACATCAGTATAATTGGGAGCGTGCAATAGTGACTCTCGGTGTGGCTCATGTATGCGATGTCTGTGGACTTGTGCGTCCAGTATCAGTAAATGTCTGTCAGGTGTGTGCGTCAGTATGTCTGGATCTCATCTGTTTCCTTGAAACAACCGAGGACCTCCACCACAGTATCCACTCGTCCCCATTCTGGGTACTGTCATCTGCTTCATGTAGAGGCCGGAGGAAGACTGAAAGTGTCTTCCCCTCTCCAGGCTCCTCTCTCAGGTTTCCCGTCTGGGTGCTGTCATCTGCTTCATGAATCACACATGGGGAAGAGAGGCATGGTAGCAACAGCAGCCTCTCTCTGGCTTTCTCCTCATGTGACTCACCTTTCAACGTCTTCAAGACCGCCGGGTGGGTGCTCTTTGGGACCTCCTTCTCAGCGCCCCTGGATTGGAGTGCTGGATGGAGGGATCCTGGTTCTGGCTCAAATCGGTCCGCTGGACTGGAACCTGCTCCCGGATCAGCCGCTGCAAACGGGTCTCCACCCCCCTTGGTGTACTCCTGGAGGAGTAACCCAGTGGGGATGAGACAAATGACAAGTTGGAGCAGGCACCATTTGGAGGTGCACCTGCTCCTCCACCAGCCCCTGGCTCTCCGTTGGGACACTCCACCGTGTTGTTCGGTGGAGGGGCCATTTTGCACTCCGTTGCATGAATCCATGTCGGACAACCCTCCACTTTTACAGCTGTGTGAGTCACCAAGAGAAAACCGGTATGGACCGGTCCATCTCGGTGAGAGGGCAGTCCTCCGTTTGTGCACTTTCACATAGTCTCCCGGTTGATAGGGATGACATGGCTCCCCAGCAGGCAGCTTTCACCTGTGAATGCACAACCCTGGCTGCTCTAGTTAGGGCAAAACAAAAGTTTAACATTGTATCATCCATCTGTTTCAATGATAGTGGGGGAGAGACAGGCAATTTCATTGGTCTCCCTAAAACTATCTTGTGTGGGGAAAGTCCATTCCTCCTCTGGGGAGTGGACCTCATGGCCATAAGAGCTAGTGGGAGTGCATCAGGCCATTTTAGGCCATTCTCTTCGCATATCTTGGCTAGTTTGTCTTTCAAAGTTCCATTTTGCCTCTCCACTTCCCCCGCAGACTGGGTGGTAGGGACAGTGGAAATGCTGGTTGATCTGGAGCGCTTTACAAAGTTCCTGAACAATTTGACCCGTGAAATGTGAACCTCTATCTCTGGACAGTCTTGTGAGGATCCCATATCTACAGATCACATCTCTAATAAGAAGAATCTTGGCTATCGTGGTAGCATCAACTTTCCGACATGGGTAGGCTTCTACCCATTTCGAGAACATGTCAACAATTACAAGTACATACTCAAAATTACAACACTTGTTCATCTGCATAAAATCTATTTGTAAATTAATAAAAGGACCACTTGGTGGTGGGTGGGCTGCGTCTCTTCTCTTTGGTCCCTTTTCGGGATTATGCTGCTGGTAAATATGACACTGAGCACAATGTTGCCCAGCCTTTGTGGAAAAACCAGGTGCAAATCAATCTGTATTTACTATTGAGACCATACCCCCCTTGCTCGTATGGGCACATCCGTGCGCCATGCGAGCCAACCAAGGGAACAATGCACATGGAATCTTTCACACAGCCAACAGATCCAGAACCATCCCTCTCAGTGTTATCAGCAGCGGCTTGAAGGTCCACCACAACATGAAGAGAGGGAGTGCGTGTTTCCGGTTGCTGAGACACAAACAAAATAGAGACCTGGGACACATCAGAGGATTTGGCCGCAGCCTTTGCTGCTAAATCAGCTCTAGCATTTCCTCTTGAAACATCATCTGTATTGTTAGTATGAGCCTCACACTTAGTAACAATAGCTAGCTTTCTCGGTAGTAGTATTGCAGACAACAAATTATCAATCATCTTTCCATTCTTGATTGCTCCACCTGAGGAGTTAATGAAACCTCTTTCTCGCCATATGGCACCAAAATCGTAAGTAACTCCATATCCATACCTTGAGTCAGTGTGAATATTTACAACCTTGCCTTCTGACAAACAACATGCCCTTGTCAAAGCAAAACTCTGCCTGCTGTGCAGTGCATTGTGGAGACAGTTTACCAGATTCGAATGTCTCACTGTCTGTGCAGACCGCATATCCGGAGTTTAGAGAGCCATCCCATGCTCGGGACAAAGATCCATCTACGTACAACACAAGTTCAGCATTTTCCATAGGTTTGTCAAACATATCAGGTCTGGGTGTTAGCACTTTATCGACAACCATCTCACAGTCATGTGGTTCACCATCATCAGGGGTGGGCAACAATGAAGCTGGATTCAATGGGGAGCATCTATGGATTGTAATGTTACTTTGAGTCAACAATTACAGTTCATACTTTGTAGCTCTAGTGGCTGACAGGTGTTGAGTTTTGGTGCGTAACAGAAAAGCACTTACTGCATGAGGAACCATCACTGCCAAGGGCGACCCCAGCACTATATCTGAAGTTGCTTCCACACATGTTGCCGCAGCACAGACTGCTCGTAAGCACGGGGGGAAACCTGCTGCCACAGTATCTAAAGAAGAACTCACATAGGCAATAGGCCTCTTAAGATTACCATGCTGCTGGGTCAGTTACGCTCTGGTGTAGTCTGGCAGACCGAGAGCTGGCGCCTGGGCCAAGGCCTGCTTGAGAGATACAAATGATTTATCAGCTTCAGTTTTTCCACAACAAATGAGTATCAGTCTCCTTCCTTAAATCAAGGAGAGGTCTAGCCAACACAGCATAATCAAGGATCTACTAACGACAATACCCGGCTGAACCTAGAAAAGACTTGAGTTGTTTTGGTGTTCTAGGCTTCGGTATCCATCGGATGGCCTCCACTCTCTCAGGCATCAATAGACTCTCTGTACCTTTGAGTGTATGGCCCAGATACTTGACCTCCTAAGACCATAACTGCAGTTTTGCCTTTGAGGCCTTGTGGCCCTTCTCAGCCAGTGCCTGTAGCACAGCAATAGTGTCCTGTTGGCAGGAGGCAAGATTCTTAGAACATATCAAAAAGGTAATCAATATACTGCACCAGAGTAGAGCTGGCTGCTAAGGTGACATCCTGGAGGTCCTCTCGTAATGCTTGACTAAACAACGTAGGTGATTCGGTGTACCCCTGTGGTAGAACTGAAAACGTATAGTGGACCTGGCGAAACGTGAATGCAAACAGATACTGGCTCTCTTCTGCAATGGGAACACAAAAGAAAGCAAACAATAGTCATTCACAGAGCTAGAAAGTAACAGGGTTACTTGCTAAGTATCGTAACAGGGTTAGGCACAACAGGATGTATAACACAGGCATTACCTGCTTATAAACCCATAATAAACTTCCAAGTATTTTATTAGCCTTAAAGGATCAAATTGACCTTAAGTCTACCTATGACTCCTTGTTTCAACAAAGCATCAATAACTGGCACAATACCTTTCCCTACTTCTGTATTACTAGCATACTGAGGTACGGTTCTCAAGAGTCGTACTACAAACAATGATAACAAATGGGGTAGCATTCTTAATGCGCCCAATATGATTAGCGTGTGTGGACCACAGTAGCTCAGGCCCAGCTTCTAGCAAGGCCACATCTGCGGTCGCTAAAATCTCTGCATTCCACTGCTGGGGGATGTGTATGGGATTGCTAAGCCAAGTGTTCTTTATCCTAAGGAATAGATAAGAAAAAGTCAGTAGTGCATTTCATTTCGGTTCAGTTTGCACAACAAATTCCTTTCCAATAGATATACTTGTTACTTACTTTTACATAGTTGAAAGAAATACATGTTAATCTTTCAAAGGTCCATCTATCCACCCATAAGAGCTAACTGACAGTTGTGTCCACAGGAACCCCCAGAAACTACCACTATCATCTCATTGATTTGGGTACTGTATACTGTTGAACTGGCTAACCTAGTAGTTCTGTGTCTTACTTGAAAAAGAGAAGCTCTCTGCCTCCCCTATTCTTGATTATTATTGGGTGTGCTTTGCCTTCGGCAAGGGCACAACCTTTGTTCTCTCACATATATCTTCTTCTTCTTCTTTTTATTATTTTCCCACCCCTAAAACTCAGTCAATATTTGGCCTACATAGACAACCTAGGTGTCAGTAGTTTCGTCTTGGTCTCGATTGCGTTGCTTCTATTGGGATTTACGTTCCGTTGCACGGTTTAGGCTGAGCTTAAGTTTTTGTGGCGAAAAGTGTCTTCTGTCAACGAAGGGTAGCAGTGCTAGCCTACGTCACTACGTCAGCACACGTTAGCAACGACGCATGGATACAACGTGATAGAGACGTTCTAGCAGGCAAATTGGAGCTTGGATTATGAGTGAAAAATGCCAACCCCCAACATTACCAACCATTGGGTTTTGTTGAGAAAGCAATTTCGAGTGGAACTGCCATCTCGGATTTTTTATTTAGGTTCTGAAAGTCTTTGTAATTTCAGCGAGTGCGGGTCGCCCGTGAGACTGCCTAGGCGGCAGCCATGCAAGCGTCATAGTAGTTTAGTATTTTCGTATTTTTATAGTTCGGTCAATTCTACACCACAACACAGAAGGAGGGCAATGTTATGACGATATGACTATTGTGAAGACAGCCAGAAGGTGAGATTTTAATGTAGGTTGCTGTAAAAACTTTGATTGGTTTGCTACGTGAGAGCCCCGTCAGCCTCCGTTGACGATTGCGTCAGCTGTTGTCGATCTTTGATGAGTATTTTCTTAATTTCGTACCAGGGTCAATTCTACATCAAAAATCAGAAGGAGGGCAGTGTTATAAAGATATGGTGATTGCGAAGACAGCCAGCGCGTCAGCATATTTTTGTGATTTGTGTAAAACTTGGAATTTGAGTGACACCACGGCTTGTTTTGACGTTAGCCTCAGTCAGACTCGGCTCACCCACTGGCAGTGTGTAGTACTGTCTTCAATGCCACAGCTAAACTTTATGTCAAAAGAAACGTTCTCATTTCCGGCGCTTTCAAACAATCAGTGAAATGTGGAGCAACAGCAGCTAGCTTGCCTCTAGCAAACTTATTTTGAATTAGCCATTTCCCCCTACATTAATGTCAAACTTATTTACGTTTTGGGGGGCATATTTTCAGTTAGCAGACGGTACTGTTTGAATCGCGATTCCATACTGCCAGTGACAACGTTGTTACAGTAGCTTGTTTCAAAGGGGGTTTGCAGCTGTTTCAAAGGGTGTTCTTAATGAAATATGCAATATGAGTAGGCTAAATGCCTGAAAATATCACTATAAGGGAAAAACTTACAACCGACGCAAGCAAGCACACCCTACAATTTCCCCAGAAATTGTACCCCCTCTAGTTATTATTATTATATATTTTTTTTTTTTGAGGACTCTAACCTCAAGGATTTGAACCTATTTTTTTCTTTACTTTAGAGGACTCTAACCTCAGGGACTCTAACCCAATTTTTTTTTTTTGGATTCTAACCTCAAGGTTTTTTTTTTGTAAAAGAATTTACATATTATTCTTCTTTCTGTAAGACATTCATTTGCAATGTAATTAATTTCTCAACTTTCTTTCCTGCATTCTCCTGCATCAATGTACAATTGTTTGACATAATCCATAATCATATCAACAGTTTTGTTCTCCCAATGTAGAACCTGTTTCTTAACTTCTACCTGGAGTTCAGAAAGCAATCCACATATGAACACATGACAAAGTGGCATGGGGATGCAGCTGCTGTAAAACCAGAATGTTTTTTCATTTTTTTTTCTCCAAAAAATCCTAGTAAGTCTTTCCAGATCATCTGTAGGATCCTCATATTTTCTGTTTGCGATCATACACTTTGCTCCAGTCAAGCAACACCCCTCCAGTATTACTGCCATTAAACACCATCAGAAATCTATGCTAAGTTTTCTCAACATACCGGGCTGGAGTTCACCCTCTAACCCTTGATTCAAATCAATAAAAGTAGGTATGTTGGCATTGATAGCTAGTTGCAAATCTCTTAGAAAATTTCTGAGTCCTCTCATGTCAGGAAATCCCTTTCCTAGCTCTCTCAGCTCAGTCACTGACCATGGGCGATAAAGGTACATAGGCTGTCATACATCAGGACCTGGATATGCACACATAGGGTTCATTGATACCTGGGGGTTCAACTGATAGTTACAGGCCTTCCTGATTAACCTCAACCATCATTTTTGCTGTGATATGAACCTTCTCTTGTAGGTTCTGTTCTGGCTGCACCTGACCCGCTGCTTCCCCTAATAATGCATTTTCCCTGTCTCTGGCTCTCCTCTGCATAATCACTGCTATAGCAACAACATCATCTTCATCGTCGGTAAATAGGCTACAAATCTTAGGTAGACACTATTGTTTCCCTTGAGAATTAGCGCTACCTTCAGCCTGTTTCACAACTACTGACTTCTCACAATTAGTTGGCACTGTTAGTCTGTTCAAGCAACTTCATGTTAGCATGTGCAAGCAATGTCTCGAGTTTCCTCACTCTATGACTTTGTTCGGTCTGATCACTTCTTAACAATGACTCCCCGACCCTCCGTTTCTCAAACTGCTCTAGTTCAATTCTAGCAGCCTCTTGTTTGTCTCGCTCGAAACGTTCTACCTCACGTTTCTGTTCATCTTGTCTCTCAAGACGCTCCAGCTCACTCGTAGCTTCTCTATCAGAATCAGTTTTAGCTTGATCTGACTGTATTTTCTCAAGATAGACAATGCCACGTCGTCTCGTAGCTTCAGTTAACCATATCATAAACATTGGCCAGCTGACAAATTGTTTACACGTCCGACTTGTTTCCTTGTCTTTCAAAACCGCTTTTAAACTCTCATTTTTTTTTTTTTTTTACATCAAACGTTCCCTCCAGCGGAAAACAATGTCTCGGGTCATGATTAATCCACGCATGCCATCTCTCCATGCTTGAATTCCATGTAAATCACAACATATATCGGGCTGGACTAACAACGTCTCTATCGCTCCCGTACTGGAAGCTAGATTACCCATACTGAATTACAATTACTGCCTACAATAATTTCCACAACTCCGTTACGTCATGAGTAACAAAATAACCATAATTCGTTCTCAAGAGAGACGAGTTAATCCATAAACTGCCAGTCTATCTTTCCCTCAGTATTTGATTGTGTCCCTCGCTGATCATTTAATGCCAAGTTTGTCAGTTAAAATCCTAACTGTCCCTTTACATTGTCAAAGTATCCCTCACTTGTTTAAAAACCCACTTTACAGTTAAAAGTTGGTCTCTCGCATAAAGCCTTTGACCCTAATACATTATGACCGCCCACCTACTGTGCTTGGTCTTAATACATGACTTAATACAGTTACAATTCAAACCAAAAAGTCCCAATAAGATCTCTGTTCAAAAGAGAAAAGCCCAACACAAAACTTAATACAGTTACAATTCAACTTAATACAATTCAAACCAACATAAGATCTCTGTTCAACTAAAGTTTTCAGCTGTAAACATGCATTTTAAAAGAAACACATACCTTTCCTTGTTTGGTTCACCCCTGGTCTGTATCTGTAAAACCATACTCTCTGTTATCAGATCCTTTTCCCCAGATCAAGAGTATGGGACGTATTCTCTTAACAGATCCTTTGCCTCAGATCAAGAACACAGATTGTTTTACATACTTTTTCAATACTTCACACGACCAGAGTTCTTGTACGCTATCAGAGTTTGCGAACTATGACCTAGACAAAGTAAAAATAGCAAGTCAATTAATGACCCAAATTTACTAAACCAAAACTCTAATATTATCTTCCTCCTGTTCCTCCTAGCAGACTCTGGTCTGCTAAGACCAGGCTCCCAACTGAACGTCACAATAAAAGGTTCTTAAATCGTTTACGTTACCAGCATCGCAGAGGGACAGCAGGCGCACCAAGCATAAAGCAGTCCGTGAATGGGGTTTTGGAAAAGGATCCCCTTACCATTTAGTTTTGTGCACCACGGGTTCTGCTTTATACTGGTGCTGCCGTGGGTCTCTCCTGGATCTGGTTCTGCAATCCTGCTGCTCGACAACGCCAATTGATGAAGAAAGTGTTTGTCCGTCTCTTCATAAACGGAGTGACTAAATTCAGTTGAGTTCTGGATTTTAATAAGTATTTATCAATCTGCAGATTGGGAGAGAAAACCAGACCTCTGACAATAAATGACAACACAACACCAAGCTTAGGTCTCAACCAGGTCTCTCACAGCTCTGAAAGCCGGAGGACCATCTTTTATAGGGGACAAGAATGTAAACATAGATTGTGACAGTCAGGCAGGAATGACGTTACAACAGTCTCAGAGATAAAGATTCACTGCTCCCAACTCATGAACTCTCACTCAGAAGAGTTCATAGTTGGAGTTCTCCTTGTAGTCATGACAAGGAAACGTTTAGCCAGTACTTTCTCCTGACCCCGAACATCCATTAACCTGACACATAGACACAATATACTCTTATTAATAGCAAGCTTACATGAGAACGTACTAACTAGTATCCAATGACTAGTTCTATTGATTAGTGAATAATGTAAGCACAGAGGAAATCTCAATTTCTTCCACAGCGGCACTGACAGACCTAACGCTACACCACAAGAACCCACCATCATCTGCAGCCTTCAAAACCAACTCGGAATCATGTCACGCCACAGCAACCGACCAGCCACTCAAAGCCTTCCAAATCAACGCAAGATCACAGCACAGCAGCAATTTGTCACGCCATGACAAAGGACCAACAAAGCGACTCACCACCACACGACAACCAACCAGCACTTGTCACCATAGGGATAGTACGCCTCCAACCCTCGTTGTCTGATCAAGTGGGCCTGTGCTGCACTGACAGACCTAACTCTACGCCACAACATTGACATTTATTCATTTAGCAGACTTTTTTCTTTTTTTTGTCTGATCAAGTGGGCCTGTGCGGCACTGACAGACCTAACGCTACACCACAAGAACCCACCATCATCTGCAGCCTTCAAAACCAACTCGGAATCATGTCACGCCACAGCAACCGACCAGCCACTCAAAGCCTTTCCAAATCAACGCAAGATCACAGCACAGCAGCAATTTGTCACGCCATGACAAAGGACCAACAAAGCGACTCACCACCACACGACAACCAACCAGCACTTGTCACCATAGGGATAGTACGCCTCCAACCCTCCAATTCACGTTGTCTGATCAAGTGGGCCTGTGCGGCACTGACAGACCTAACTCTGGTGTATTTTGTAATGAGTTCTTGGTGATAGACAGGGGGCCCTAATAGAGGGCTACTCCTTGTTAAGCCAAGGTGCCGCGCCCCACAAAAACCCACCAGCATCTCCATCCTCCCAAACAAACTGTTGTTCTACCCCCCCCCCCCCCCCCCCCCCCAAAAAAAAACTTTGTTATAGTTCATGTTTTTACACCCCCCTGCTAAATAATGCATTGATGTTTATTGTGTTACAATCATGTTGTGTTACGTTTCATGTTTTAACGTCTGTTGTTTTGTCACCCGTTCTATTCAGTAGGTGCGATGGGCAGCTGTGGAGCAGTGATCAGGCGCCACTTCCTGATTAATAGCATATGTTCATTTAGTTACAGTTTGTGTAAATGTTTTAAATGTGTATATATTTTGTATCCATCTTGTACACTAGGAGCAGTGAGCAGCTGCAGAGCATTGACCGGTGACCAACTCCAGATCCATTTCTAATTCCCACCACTGGTCATTCTGGAAAAGTGTGTACAAGTCTCAATTATCCAGATAAATTAAAGTGCACCAGTTCTCAATGTTCTTGTGATTCCATTCACATTGAATATGAGATACAGGTGCTACATGGGCATCAATAATAACCATTTACAACATTTAGGACAGTATGTATAATAAAATCATTTAAATGTACCTGTAGTTGTTACAAAATAAACCTGAACTTGTCCAGAAGGGATTTCAAGTGTGCTTTTTTAAATACTTATTTGTTTGTGTAAATGTGGTACCTTTTGCGGGAGACACTTAACCCCAAATCTATATGATGCTTAAAATATTTTTGAAAATCGAATATCCATTTTAGATCTGGAAATCCTAACCTGGAATACTGGAC
Organism: Thaleichthys pacificus; assembly: GCA_023658055.1. Classification (NCBI taxonomy): domain Eukaryota; kingdom Metazoa; phylum Chordata; class Actinopteri; order Osmeriformes; family Osmeridae; genus Thaleichthys; species Thaleichthys pacificus. The sequence goes on along the minus strand of CM042874.1, from coordinate 12,178,235 downwards.
ATAAGTTTTGATGGAATTTTATTTTGAGAAATTTTACACAAATGTCATGTAATAAGGTAAAACATGTTCTTTAAATAACATTCCCATATATCATTTTGCTTAATCAAGGCTATCTTTCTGTTGCTTTGGATGAGTAATTTGTATATATGTTGCCTATCAACTGGAAGAAATGTTGGTTGTATGGTTTATTACAAGTTTACAAAATAACATGTTAACTAATGGTTGCTCTCAAGGAATTATAATCCTAGTAACCAGATAACAGGACGAGTTGACCAACAACCTACACACATTTTCTTTGCTGTCTAAAACCAATGTAAAAACACACTGAATGGTTGATAACAGTAAACACCAGGGGGGTGTTCCATCAACGTCACTAACGCAAGTCGCGCTAACACGAATAAGTCTCACTTGGGTAAACGTCAACTTAGATTTAAGCCTCAAGCCGTTCCACTAACGTTCCGTTCCACTAACAGGCAACACTAATTCAAGCTAGACCTCAATAAGCTTAGACTGCAGCCCAGATCAGGCGATCGTCGAAAAGAGGAGTTATGTCGCAAAAAGTATAGCGTAAAGCAGCAGAGAGGTGTTGTTTCAGCTGTTGTCCCCAAAAAGGGCAATGTTGCCGCAATTAACATGGCAAGGGAGACAACTTGTCAAACCATTACGACCGTTAAAATGCGTAAATTGTAGACATACCAAATCTACTTAACATATATATATATATATACATATATATATATGCATTTAGGCCTACTGATAATTAGCGTAATTTGATAAGCTGTCTGAAACCATTCTGACAGTAGCCCATGGCCGATGTTCTCAACAGGAGATTGAGAATAATAGCCCCAAAAAGAACGTGGCAGCAATTGAAAATTGTAGGTTAAAATTCAAAACACTGAAGAAGGCCATGGTTAATTGCATTTGATGTGGGCTAATAATGTTTTTGTCTTCACATCTTGAACAAAATCAAAAATTACTTCTAAATAACTTTGCCACACACATTTATTAACTGGTAGGCTAAATGCTGAGCTTTAAGATAAAAGGGAAAGATAACCATGACTTAAATGGGGATTCATTGAAATGACTAGTATTGCATAGATCCAGCACTGACTTTTTAGATCAGAAGGTGACCCAAACTGCACACTTTGTTTGGCAGAACAGTCATTTAAAATTGCTCAGCATGACTATCATTATTATATTACGAGTATTTCCAATTAACATAGTCTGCCTCCACAGATCCAGAGGGGGCTTGGACAGTGACAGACTGTGGCTGTGCCAAGTGTTGTCACAGCCTCACTTTGGGAAAGCATGCCCTACTGGGAACATTAGGGGAGACTGTTGGGCACAGAATCTAATTGTCTTCTTTGGAAAGGGCAACATTTGGGACATTGTCATGTAGGGGCAGCATAAAGGGCACTTCATAACAGCACCTTTTTCCATTGGAAGTAAGGGCATGGGAACAGTCCAATTTAGGCCATTGTAAGGGCACCTTATAGGGTACTGCATCACATTTTCTATACTATAAAGGAACTCATAAAGACATGTTTTTACATTTATAGAGGGCACATTGTCATTTATTGCATGGGGCATCCTGTGCACTCAAGCATATTTCACAATGTGAATGGCAGACAGTAGGGCACTTGGTCTAATTTTTGCCACTCTAGAGGGCATTTTAGAAACATTTTCAACCATGGGGGCACTGGCAGTCACCCCCTGAGTCTTCCAATGGGCCTGGATACACCCATGGGGACAGTATATTGCACCTATAATATTGGGGAAGCCAGAGGAGAGGTAATATAGAGGCCTGTCAACATATAGGCTACTTTAAACAATGAAAATACTTTATACAATTGAATAAAAAGTATCCTTGATTCTTTGTGTTTCAAGATGACTTGAAAAACTGATGATAATATTCAGGTACTACTTTGGAGCAAGGTATACCCTTCATATTTCCTGGCATAGTTGCCCGTTCAAGAATGTCCCACATGCAAAGACATAGACAGATGCAGACAGACTGAACAGTGTCAAGGCTTGGCTACAGTGGGTTTGCTTCCTTGTGTGTGATTCCAGCAGACTACATAGTCTAGGCCTACCTACATAGACTGCAGTCTACTACCCTCCTTTCTACTATTATAGTCTACTCTCCTTTCTATTACTTTCTACAAAGGATGGTAAGCTGCTCTTATGTGTTAATTGCCATCCTTAAGAGTTGCTAAAGTGTTATTTCATATATATATATATTTATGTATTTACTTTTTTAAGAATGACAATTACATTTATCTAGATAAACTATGCTGGGCCTGCTGAACCTATACTTCTTCCACAGATACTGGTCAGGGAAGCATTACTTCTGTCTCTGAAGACCCTTGGGGCTGGTGGGATAAACGCTCTTTGTATAATCTGAGCACCTTCATCCACCACAGGGTTGTCAAAGAACGGATACGCCATAATTGATTGTAACTTGTCTAGACGCTCTGCTTAGTTTCTAAGGCCTTATTTTATGTCAATTAACCAATGGCTTTTGAAAACAGTTAAAGTGACATTATTTCTTAACTTGTTTATTTTAATTAATATATTTTTTGGAGATGAAGTAAACATGTAGCTAAATCATTAATGTCTGCACTTCAAAAAGTCTGAATTTACGTTTCCGAACACGGACTAAAGTGGTTTGCGCGCAGGAATTTACTCGACGGAACTGTCTTTTGAGAGTCTGCTTCCGCCTGTTTGAAATTATTTGCAACGCATTTTAGTTTAGCTTGACTTTTAGCCTGACACGGATCAGGCTAGTTCCGAAGTATAAGTTACCTTGGTTACGTAGCTCGAACTAAAATAAGCCACCTTAATTGAACGGAACTCTCGCTAAAGTAAGTGAGACTTGGCAAAATAAGTCTCGCTTTTCCTTAATCGACGTTGATGGAACACCCCCCAGGGCTCTTCAATTAGATTGGAGCTCGGACCGGTTCTTGAAACTGAGGCAAAGTCAGGGGCCGGAGGATATGAGTAATCACGGTAACAAATAAAGAAATTACAACAACATACTGAAGGATTCAATATATTATATTTTGTAAGTGCTTCACAACATATGCCCAAGAGGCCGCATAGGCCCAAGGATTCAAAAATCGAACCAGGTGAGCAATAACCAGGCCATATTAACAGACATTTGGAGAAAATGTCTATAATAAAATTATAACATAACAATGCATGACAATTAATGAGATCAAAATGTTTCAAACTGCATTTAACTATAATCACTGACAGAACAATCACTGTAAAAGTCCAATAGTTGACCTCTGTATACAATAACAGGGTTAAGCAGTTAATCTGCTGTAGCCAAAAGTAGACAAACAATGCAGACACACTACATTTTGCATATCTGTCTATAATTAAATAGCCTCAGATACCTCAATATTCAGTCCAGCTGAACCAAACCACATCCAGCAAAACATTAAGTGGATAATATGAGGTGAATAACATCATAGTTACATCATACTGTTACAAAAATGAACCTTAAAAATGAACCTTTTTTGACTAACATGCCTATTAACTTGCATGTAATTTGCCTACATTTGCCATCTAATGAGAGAAATGGCATCTTTTTGACTTGGCAAGAGCAGGGAAGTCAGGTATATAAGTTGTCAGGGCAATGCGCATGCAGTCATGTAGATGCTGGTCAGTAAGGGATGTGCGATTGTGAGTTTTAATGGCATTCATGTGTGAGAATGATGACTCACAAGTGTACGTTGAACCAAACATTGTCAGAACAAAAAGTGCAAGATCCCTTGAGTGTGGAAATTTCTCTCGGCTGACTTCATGGGTCCAGAATTTTTCAAAACCTGTTACGGCCACGGCCTGGTCCCTGTCCCTTTTACACCCCCTGCTGGTTCTCCTGTATCATCCTGCCTAGACCCTACACACCTGCCGCCCATTACCTCGTCATCCTGCATACTTCAACCCGGCTTTCCAACCACCCCTCGTCAGATCGTTGTCACAGCTACTGTGGTAGTACGCGCTTTTGACCCTCAAGCATTGCTTTATTCACTTGCCTTCTTTAACCCTGCTTTCTTTGTGCCCAGGACCATCATCCATGAACCCAGTTCCCTGCCTGCCGACCTGCTGATTCACCAAGGACTACACCCAATAAATCACTCGATTGTATCCGTACTGCGTTTGGGTCCACTCTGTACCACACCGTAACAGAACGATCTGACCAGCATGGACCCAGCAGTTGCAGACCAGATCCGGCATGCTCTGGCGAGCCAGGGTGCTCTCGTGGGCCAGCACAGCCAAGCCCTCCAGGAATTGATGGACGCTTTACGAGGTCTCACAGCTAACGTTGCCCAGATTGGAAGCCAGTTGGACAGCCTTTCTTCCCACCTGCCTCCTCCAGAACCTTCCACACCCCCTTCAGACCAGCCAGCCCTTACTGCTAGAGAGCCACATGTGCCAGCACCTGAGCGCTATGAAGGAGATCCTGGAACATGCAGGTCTTTTCTCATCCAGTGCTCCCTTGTTTTTGAGCAGCAGCCTGCAACATATTCTACAGATGGGTCTAAGATAGCATACCTAATGGGATTGTTGAAGGGGAACGCGCTAGCGTGGGCATCTGCTGTTTGGGACAGCCAGTCTCCACTCAATTCCTCATATTCGTATTTCACTTCCGAAATGAGGAAAGTTTTTGACCACCCTGTGAGAGGGGCTGAGGCTGCTAAACGACTCTTCACCATCCGTCAGGGATCCCGTAGTGTGGCAGACTACGCAATCGACTTCCGCATCGCAGCAGCTGAGTCCGATTGGAATGATGATGCGCTCCAGGGTGCGTTTCGGAACGGGCTTAGCGAGGTGCTGAAGGACGAGCTAGCCTCCCGGGATGACACAGACAGCCTGGATGGATTGGTCTCCCTTGCTATGAAACTGGACAGTCGTCTCCGTGAACGCCGGAGGGAGAGAGCTAGCCGCCAACCGTCCATGTCCTCTGCCACTTCCCACCCACACCTTCCGAGGGCTAGTATCTCCGAACCCTATTCTTCCCGCGCTGGACAGAATTCTGCTACTCCTGACTCAACTGGAGAAGAGCCCATGCATTTGGGTCGAGCCCATCTTTCACCTGCTGAGCGCTCCCGGAGACTGCAGGCTGGTGAGTGTCTCTACTGTGGGCAAGCTGGCCACTTCCTGGCTTCCTGTCCAGTTCGGCCAAAAGGGGGGGCTCGTCAGTAACTGTGGGGATACTGGCGGGCCGAAGCACTCCCCAAACCACCAGGTCGCGAATGCAGCTGGAAGCCGCTCTGTGTTGGAATCTCCAGTCTCTCTCCTTGCCAGCGTTAGTAGACTCTGGAGCAGATGAGAATTTTCTAGATGCCTCCCTCGTCTCCCAGGCCTGCATTGCAGTTGAGCCATTAACCACTCCTCTTGACGCAAACGCATTGAATGGGATGCTTCTGGCCAGAGTCACTCACCGCACCAAACCCCTCTGTCTGATACTCTCTGGAAACCATCGGGAGACCATTCAATTCCACGTCATTCCCTCTCCCCATGCTCCTATTGTTCTTGGCCAGCCATGGCTGAGACAACACAACCCCCACTTCGACTGGACATCTGGCAAGATAAAGAGTTGGAGCTCTTTCTGTTACTCGTCTTGCCTGCAGTCCGCCGTTGCTCCTGTAGGGGTCTCTGTGTCTCCGCCAGCCACTGAACCTCCTGATTTAACCTCAATCCCCCATGTCTACCACGATCTAGGAGAGGTGTTCAGTAAACAGCAAGCTCTCGCACTCCCTCCTCATCGGCCTTACGATTGTGCTATAGACCTCCTTCCTGGGGCCCCCCTGCCAACAAGTCGCCTGTACAATCTGTCCCGTCCTGAAAGAGAAACAATGGAGAAATACATACATGACTCTCTAGCCGCTGGCATCATCAGGCCATCTTCCTCCCCTGTTGGGGCAGGTTTCTTTTTTGTCGCCAAAAAGGACCACACCTTACGTCCCTGCATAGATTACCGTGGCCTCAACAGCATTACCGTGAAGAATAAATATCCTCTTCCCTTGATCAGCTCTACCTTGGAGGTCCTCCAGGGAGCCACCGTTTTCACGAAACTGGATCTCAGAAACGCCTACCACCTTGTCAGAATCCGTGAGGGAGACGAGTGGAAGACGGCCTTTACCACCCCCCTGGGGCACTACGAGTATCTGGTTGTTCCCTTTGGCCTAACCAATGCCCCTGCCATCTTCCAAGCCCTTGTTAATGATGTCCTCCGTGACTTTCTCAATCGCACAGTCTTCGTCTACCTTGACGATATTCTAATCTTCTCCCGCAATCTGGAGGAACATGTCCAACAAGTCCTCCAAAGACTCCTGGAAAACAAACTCTTCGTCAAGGGAGAGAAGTGTGAGTTCCATGTTAGCTCCATCAGCTTCTTGGGTTACATCTTTGAGAGTGGGCAAGTGAGAACGGACCCAGAGAAGGTACAACCTGCCTGCTGCCATGACTGTCGCAAGTCACCTGATGTCTGAATGTCAATGGTTTCCAGTTGTAAAGACCCCTCATCCACAGAGGATAAAAGTTCCTTTCCTTTCAATGCAAAGTCAGATTGAACGTTCACAGAGAAAGGATCCTTTACAAACGTCATATCTCCACTGGGGATGCTAAAATCATGAAACCTTGTGGCAAAGTTGTTTGTCAACGAGTCAATGAAGCCTGACATCATTTCTGTAATTTGTAGGCCAGAACTCCTCAATGTGGGGAAGTGGAGCATCCTCCCAGGACAAAGATCAACAGAGAAAAGTGAGAGCTTCCTTTGAAAAGCATGAAGCTTCTCTACAAGCTCCGCGGCTGTTTTATCCCTGCCCTGCAACTCCAAGTTGAGTTGGTTCAAATGGTGGAAAACGTCGCTCAAAAACAGTGCCATTAAACTCATAATTTTCCATCAGAGACAGAAACTCGCCAGCTATTTTCAACTTTGTAGACCGGAGAAAAACCAGAATATCCTTTCTTAGCTCACAAAAACGTTTCAATGCGTTTCCTTTGCTAAGCCATCTAATGTCATTGTGAATGAGCAAATCTTTATATTCAGCAGACTTGTCAGCCAATAGCTTGCGGAAAAGGCGGTGCTGTAAACTGGAAGTTGACTGGATAAAATGTATGATTGCCATGACAGAGTCCATGGCCTCTTTCAATTCACCTCTGAGCTTGGCACACAGGAGGCTCTGGTGGATGAGGCAATGAAGTGATCTCATCTGCGGAGCCACGGCTACCATCCTCGCAGCTAATCCCTGCTCCCTGCCGGCCATCGAGGGTGCACCATCAGTCACCAACATGTTGATGCACGCCAAATCCAGGTTGTTCACTTCAAAGAATTAAACGATTTTGGTGAAAAGAATCTCACCGGTAGTATGTCCCTCCATGGGAATTAGTCCAAGCAGATCCTCACGAAAACATTCCCCATCAAAAAATCGCACAGAGGCACAGCTGTGCAACATCACTGTTATCGGTGGACTCATCCACGGCGAGAGACATCACTTCGGCCTTCCTCAGATTTTCCAAAAGCGTCTTGAAAACGTCCGAAGCAAGGGACTCCACTCTCCTCATATTTGATGAGTCAGATATCGGAACTTGCTTGATGGAATCAATGATGCTTTTTCGTGTTTTCTCATCTGCTACCAACTCCTCAATGGATGCTAGCATACACTCCTTGACCATCTCGGAGTCTGTAAACGGCTTTTTCTTTTTAGCCAATATCCATGCCACTCGTAACGATGCCACCGTTGCTCTCTCTTGATCTGTAGAGGCCCGAAATAAAGATTGACATATTCGCTCATAACAGGATTTAAGGCTCGTTATCTTCTGCTTCCGAGCAGCAGAGCCCAGTGGGAAAGTTACATCAAAATTAGCATGCGCCGTCTTCAAATGCCTTCTCAAATTGTATTCTTTACACACGGCAAGGCACTCATTGCAGATTAAACATACTGGGGTCTTACTATCCACAGTAATAAAAACGTATTTCTCTGTCCATTCATCTTTGAATTGCCTATTTTCTGAGTCAGCTATTTTTTTTTTTAAGGTGGAGAGAGACATTTTTCGTTAGCACAGGTGGTATGAGTCAGTTTACTTGGCTTCAACGGGTGCATACCGCCACCATACCACCACCACGTGAGAGTGTAGAGCGCGAAGGGGCCAAAACAGTGCCTGTTTACTTGGCTTCAACGGGTGCATACCGCCACCATACCACCACCTACTGCACGTGAGTGTACAATTAGCCATAGTCACAAATGATTATTATTAATATATATATTTTTATTTTTTATTATTAATTTTTATTTTTTTGGTCAGTCACAAACTAAATGATCTTACCGGAGCACACTCCGGGGGCCAGTCCAAAGCAGCTCGGGGGCCGGATTCGGCCCGCGGGCCGCCTATTGAAGAGCCCTGGTCTACACCTTAACTTATAACAGAACAATTCTAATACCGATGCTTTATCGCTCTTGACCTGCTGCATAATCAATTACAAGTATTGTTGCACTCGAGCATGAAGTAATACAGAGAGATTGATGCCCGCCAGGGCTGGACTGGGACAAAAAATCGGCCCTTGCATTTTTGGGCCAGGCTGCCCACACCCAGTGTTCGCCCCCCCACGCACCACCCCCCCCCCCCCCCCCCCCCTCCCCCGGGGCCGAAGTTCACCCATGACGCCCCCCTGATCTTACACTTAAATAATGTATTAATTAATTCTTAGAGTTATGATATGTATATATGATTTGTATATTTATGGTATTTTTTGTATTATTTATATTTGATATTGTATTGCCATTATTGTTATTATTACTATTTTGCTTAATATTGGCTTAGCAACTTTTAAAAACTGTTAATTTTAACTATTGTAAGATTCATATTTTGTTGCTGTGGACAAAAGTATCTGCTAAATACAATAACCACAACCCTTCCCAAAAGCTACAATTAAGCTGAGAGTAGTATATGCCCTGGAAAAGAGCACCAATACAAGAGAAGCAGTGTACTCACTTTTTATTGACGATTTGGAGGCCATATAGTACACAATGTCCATACTCAAGTGAAACTAACAGTGGAAAGCTGCATGGCCTTTGAACAACACTGGATTATTAATGCAGGCATCCGCCTGTAGATTTTTTAGCTTTTTCTCTCTTAGCTTTTCTGCGCCTCCCTTGCGCTTTCGTTTCTCCATTTTTATCGATGTTAAACTTTAACGATGTTAGGCATTAGACAACAGCTCGTGTCTTCCTGGATTTGATTGGGTCAGGCGAGTGCCAATTAAGGAAATTAACCAATGGGCCGCTGTCAGTTCTCTATTCGCCGGCCCGACCAAAAAAACAAAAAACAATGGGCCGCTATCAGTTCTCTATAGGCCGGCCCGACCAAAAAAAAAATCAATGGGCCGCTGTCAGTTCTTTATGGGCCGGCCCGACCAAAACCGCCAAAACACCCCTATATAGGCTATAGGCTACGGCCAAAAGACCCACCCCAGCTATCCCACAACCCCCACAGAGCCTCCAATAAGAACCTGAACATTTACAAACACACTTAAATGAATGTCCAATAACACAGGGTCGCCACAATATGAACGTGTTCACCAAATTCATTATTTGTCATTAAGTTTCGTTCAGTTCATCGTTCTCATAAAAATGAACGTGTTCAATGAACGCGTTGATGCACAACACTGTCTACGTCTGATGATCACAGACGGTTGCATTCTGTTACTCAGCTGGTACGATGCAAAGGCAAAGTCATTTTTTTATTTTTGATTTCAAAGCCTTATTTAACATACTTGTCGGTGGGTTTTTGTCATTCGAATTTGGATGGGTAGTTAACAACACATTCTTCTGTGGTGTGATTAACTTAAAACTCATTTTCAATTCCACTTTACAGGATCTTTAATGGGGGAGTGGACAGGCTCTCTGTAGACGGGCTATGGTATCATTACGAGCCTGTATTTCCACTTCCGGTACACGAGCCTCCGTTGTTGTCAACTTTATGAATTAAGTTTAGCAAGCACGCTAACAACAGTGCTGTTTACGGTTGGCTAGGCTAGCAATCTAGATATCATTTGTCAGTGTACTTTTTATTATTGCAGTAAGAAGCAAAGGACCATGCACAAGCGAGTCAAGTCCGCTGGTACGTAGCTCTAGCCATCTTACCGATTCCTTTTTACAGATTTAAGTGCTAGCTCACTACAGTACCTAGCTAGACCATTTAGCTAACGTTTACAGTTGGCTAGCGAACTAGCTGGTTAAAACTAGATAATTCTTCATGAACGCGTTGGTATGGGACGTATTCTCATTGTTTAACTGTGTGTATGGTTAGAGCTAGCTAGCTAATGAATCTTCTCACTTCAGGCCCCCCGCTTCCTCTGCCCTCCTTACGGCTTTGGGTCTCTCCTTTACGACTGATGTATTCGTTTGTATGGCAAGTGGTGCTTCAGCGAAATGTAGCACACTATGGGAAAGTTGAGGAGTTCGTGATTTTGGTGATGAAGACAGTTCCAGACCTGCTTAGTTTCAAACAGAGTGCCCAACTTATTCTTGGCCTGAGAGGAAGGGTGAGATACCTTTTCTGGGTGTTTCTTTTCAAATGGATGAACTGTAAGTTTAAAAATTAAATTGTTGTTTTTTCCTTTCATAGATGATTTTGGAAATGTTTCGTATGGACCAGCCACTGAACACTCAGACCATTGAGAATCTCCTGGACAAGATGAACATATGTGCAGCAATGGATGTAAGATATATAATGGTTAATCCAGTGGCTGTCAAATGTGTACATCTCCTTTAAATAACAAATACTGATTTATTTTTAACTTTACAGCCCAAGTTTCAATTGAATATATAAGATAAATATATATATCTGTCCTACTCAAACTACCCTATTAACAAAGTGAATACATGCTATTAGATTAAAAAACAAAACAACAAAAAACAGATATCTTATTTACATAAGTATGCATTCCCCTGAGATCTGAGTCTTGGCCAAACAACTTTCAACAACTTTATATAGCCTAATGCCTTGCATGAGTCATGTCTGAGTAGCTAAAGAGAGCCTGCAAACCATCTAGAAAAAATGATTGATCAATCTCTCATTTAATATATTTATATTAGATTTAAAAAAATGCTGCTTGGGATAGCTAACCAATCAAACAACGTTGTAGTGTTTCACTTGTCTTGACCCGAAATATGCTTATCCTGGACAATGTCATAAAGTCTGACCCATGAATTTTTCAACTTTTCAAACTTGTATGTTGCGTAGAAGACAGATGCACAGGTGGAGGAGTCACAGGCCAACTTTGTAGTGCTAGTCCAAACTCTGCTGACAAAACAGAGTGAGAGGCAGCACTTTTTTCAGGTTTGGCACAAGTCCCAACTCCTCTTAAATGTCTTGTCCATTCATTTAACCCTCTCGATATCAACAGAGTAAAACTTACCATATCTATTTGTTCACAGGAGGTGTTCCCCAATCAGTATGGCTCCAAGTATGACACAGCACTTCAGGCACTCATTGGAGGGTTGGTCTATAGACTGGAACAGCTGCTACCAATGCCTGATCTCTCACAAGTAGGTGTTTTGTGCTTAAAAGCTATGATCATTCAGATCGTAATATATTATTCCGTAACTTTCACCAGCAGATTGTACAAATTGTTTCTTTGGTTTATTGAAGGAGATGGAGGATATCATATTTTACGTACTTGTGAAACTGTAACATATGGATATTGCGGCGTTCATCGCCGAGACGAATAACAGGACTCATTAGTCACTGTGTTTAACAATGAATGTCTCTTTATTCAGAGCATGCGTAGCATCTATTAAGTGTAATCAACATGGCGACGGCGCGTACATGCGCATAGGGTTTATATAGTGAACATTACATTATCACGCATGACATCACATGACATCTCCCCCCTCCTTTCAAGTATGCAGTAAACAGAAACAGAAACCCTCATTGTTTTAGTCCCCTATTAATTGTTACCATTTAAGCAAAAAATCTCTTTAACGCAGCAAACAATATTTTTGTAACTTTTTTTTTTTTTTACTGAACATCTCTAAGGGTGTGGGTAGACTACCACGATCCCTTGAGATGGGACAGGGGTTATGCTGCCCTGTATGTCCTTCATCTCACTAGCTCACATACCTTGGGTTTGGCTTTACAGTCCTCCCAAACCTTGTGACGACTTGACCCGAGGACTTAGGGGTGTTCAGTGGGAATGCTCTGGGTGTCGCCAAAGCCTGGTTCCGCTGGCCCCTGTAGGTCTTCTTGCTGAAGAGAATCCGTCTTCGGAGGTAAGGCCGGCTCTAGACCCACCAGTTGGATGTGGCGCCGGTTTCTCCTTGGGAGTGTTTCCTTGCTCTGTCTCCATAGTGAAGGAGCGTGGCGTAGCATCCTGGCGCTTCACAGTCACGGTGGTTGTCCAGGCCTTTTCCCCATCAATCTTCAGCCTCACTTTATCACCGATGCTAAGTGAGGTGTAGGGGTTAAATATTGTCCAAACCAAAACGAATTCCCCTATGGTTTAAAGGAAGATGGGAAACTGAACAGTGTATTAGCATGAACCAAATAATGCCAATACAAATATAATTCCAGTTATTTGACTATGGGTTAAATCAGAGCAAGAATGGTCAAAGTAAGGTTAAAATGAAATACGCATTTAATAACTTTGCAAATGAATGAAATCAATTACAAGGCAAACATGTTACAAAATGAAGGCTTTAAATCTTACCTACTCTACCATGATCATTGTAAATCAGAGAGAAAGCAAGAGTAGGACAGTAGGACAAGGGAGAACTGAGGTCTCAGGAGATGAAGAATCCACAGAACAATGCATTACAATTCCCTTTATACACAAGACCAACCAATCAGACCAAATCTTGAATGGGGTGTGAGAGCCATCAAGTTGAGACCGTCCAGAAACTCCAGACTTCAGCATATGAGAGGTGGGGGCAGGTTTGACACCCAGCGTTACAGAGGGAAGAGGTTTGGTAGAGTACCTGCGGTTGTAGTACCTTTCATAGCACTTCTTTGCTTTTGCATCATTTCTTTTGATGGTTTCCAGGTCAGGCCACACTGGCCGCAGGTTCTCTTTCAGGACTGGGAGTGAGATCTCTCGACCCATCAACAGCCTGGCAGGGCTCTCTTGTTAATAATAATAATAATAATTATTTTTTTATAGCGCTTTTCTAATACTCAAAGTCGCTTTACATGTATGTGGACAAGCAAAACAAGACAACAGTAAAATATAAAGACAAAGGATTGAACAAAACAGACAAACAGAATATTATAAAGAAGAACTAACATATACGTCTAATAATAGTGGAGGGGAGGGAGCAGGGGATGTTCAGGTGAAGGCGAGGTTGAAAAGGTGAGTTTTGAGGATTGTTTAAGTAATGCTATATTGGGAGCCAGACGGATAGGGAGAGGGAGGTCATTGTTAGTTCTGTTGGAGTTGAACAGTAACTCAAAAGTGCCAAGTGGGGGTCATCCTGTTTCAAGATCCATTTTGTCGTCTTTACAGCACGTTCGGCCATGCCGTTGGATTGTGGAAAATGAGGACTTGAAGTCATGTGTTGGAAATCATACTCTGCTGCAAAGCGTCTGAACTGTTAAGCTGTGAATTGTGGTCCGTTATCTCTTCTGGTGTTCCGTAACGTACGAAGATGCTTTTCAGCTTTTGTATGACTGTTTCTGAGTTTGTCTTTGGCAGTTCCAAGATTTCGAGCCATCTTGAAAAGTAGTCAATTACAATTAAGTAATGACCACCCTTATGCTCACACAAGTCAGCAGCCAGCTTCTGCCAAGGTAGATCTGGCAGTGGTGTTGTGAGCAGCGGTTCTTTGTTCTGGCTTGGTCTGTGGATACAGCAGTGTTTACATGACAACACAAGCTGTTTCACGTCACTGGCGATGCCTGGCCACCACACAGCACCTCTGTAACGTTCTCTGCACTTGGTAAGGCCTAGATGGCCCTGGTGTATCTTCTGGAGCACTTCGTCTCTCATGCTTTCAGGGATCACAATTTGTTTACCACGGCGCAGCAGTCCATTGGCTTCACTAAGTGAACCACGCTCTTTGAAGTAGGCACTTGCCTCTAACGCTAACGTTTTCCAGGAACATATTCGGAAACTGGATTAAACATCATTAACCTGATGAGCAGGCGCTGACACCGTAAAGGTGTGGTGTCAAGGTCTTTTGAATTGATTAGGGTTACTAAAGGCTTGTGGTCTGTAAGCAACTTGTATTTCTCGAGGCCGCACAGGTACTGATAGAAACGTTCTGATGCCCACACTCCTGCGAGGCACTCCTTTTCGATCTGAGCGTACCTCTTTTCAGCGTCAGTCAGGGTGCGTTAACAGAAGGCCACTCGCTTCAGTCTTCCATCATGGCTCTGCATGAGGACTCCACCGAGCCCATAGCTGCTGGCATCAGCACGGGCAATGCCGTCTTTGGTCACCACTTGCCCTAAGAAGTCCAATTCTGGCTTGCTGAACCGACATTTCTCCTTATTTAACCTTAGACCTGTATGGTCTCCATGACCCGCTTGAGTCTCTGGTCGTGAATTTCACAAAACACCAAAATGTCGTCCATGTAGACAACTGTCCCGTCGTGCCCCTGCAGTAGCTCAGACATCTTTCGTTGAAAGATTTCGGGCGCTGATGTGATGCCAAACGGTAACCTTTTGAAGCAATATCTGCCCAGCAATGTGATAAAGGTGGTCAGATGTGCACTGTATTCTTTTAAAGGGATTTGCCAAAATCCACTCTCGGCATCCAGGCTGGAGAACACTGTACTCTTGGCTAACTTGGGAAGTATATCGTCCAACGTAGGTAAGATGAACTTGTCTATTTTTCCATTATTTTTTAATCACCGGCATCATAGGAGCGCACCATTCAGTTGGTTCGGTTATTTTCTCTATTATGCCCATTGACTCCATTCTTTTCAGTTCCTCCTCTACTTTGGAGAGTAGGGGAATAGGAACCCGTCTTGGTACGGCTACACTGTACGGCTGTGCATTGTCTTTTAAGGTGATTTTTACTGGATCCCCTTTGAGTGTGCCCACACCACTGAATGAGCTGACTTCATCCAAGCACTTAATTAAGCCTAGTTTAGTAGCCACAGTTCGGCTAAGGAGGTTTTCTCCACTGGTTTTCACAACCACTACACGGAAACGGCAGTTTTGTAGCTGTCCATTGACATGGGCTTTAATTTTGGCAAAACAATGCCCCCTTGTGGCCACAACGCCGCCTGGGCTTTGCAGCGTGTTTTTTACCTCTACGAGTTTGGGCTTTTCCTTTGATGTTTCATATGTGGTTTCAGACATCACTGATGTATCCGTGCCGGAGTCAATCTTGGCTCATCCTCAGCTAACAATTGATTCATCATGCTTTGCTCCTGTTGCACTGACCCTAAGAACATGCATTCTTCCACAATAGCCTCAGTTATTTCGTGTACAGCTGCTTTTGAGTGGCACACGGCAGCGTAGTGTCCTACTTTGTTACACTTTAGACACTTTTTCCCTTTTGCAGGACATTCTTCGCCATCGTCATGATTTCGGCCACATCTTGTGCATGTTCCTTTTCTAGTCTTTATAAAGGCATTTTCTGAGTAGCCAGTTTTTTTGTGTTCTTTCTTTCTAACTGATTTTATGTTTTCCACATGCTGTGCATGTTTCTCTCCTTCAGTGTTCTGAGATTTTATTAACTCATTTGCAGTTTTTGTGACACTTGTTTATCACGGATTCCAATCACTATGCGATCACGCATCTGTTCATCTTTCTGTGCTCCAAAAACACAGTTTTCGGCTAACTCATAAAGCTGCCTGACGAATGCTTCCACACTTTCTCCGGAAAGTTGGACTCATGAATGGAACTTGGCACGTTCATAGATAACGTTGCGCTTCAGGATAAAATGTTGATCGAATTTGGCCATTACTACGTTGTATTTGTCGCTATCACCTACTGCTGCGAACGTGAACGACTTGAATATGTGCTCAGCCTCTGCTACCATCGAATATATCAGGGCATTTACCTGTACTACTTTGTCATCCTCCGCAAGCAGCGATGCAACTCGGTATCTGGCAAACCTTAGCTTCCAGTCTGGCCACGCTTCGGGCTTGCGAAAGTCGAACTGCTCGGGCGGGGAAAACTTGGCCAAAGCCATGGCGATACACACTCCAGTACCAACAAAATCACGTCCTCACACACTTTTCTTCTGACACCATGTGGCGTTCGTCGCCGATACGAATAACAGGACTCATTAGTCACTGTGTTTAACAATGAATGCCTCTTTATTCAGAACATGCGTAGCATCTCTTAAGTGTAATCAACATGGCGACGGCGTGTACATGCGCATAGGCTTTATATAGTGAATGTAACAATATCACGCATGACATCACATGACAGATATTAAATGATTTCTTGTCAGAGAAGGGGCCAAGGAAAGCACCACAATGAAAAGAGTTGACTTTGTTTATTAGGTCGAGCTGCTCGGATCACGTCACCACGACAGGCAGAGTGGTTGGCATGAGTGAGAAAACATGTCTCTCAGAAGTCCTTTATATATGGCTGGACTATACAAATATAGTTACCACCACAACATATCCTTAAACGGTACACATTCCACAACTTGATGCACAGAAGAAACGACACACAGGTGATACGGTCATCAATCCTTGCTTGTACTATTCTCTGCATCTTGCACTTAACCTAAGTTGACCAGAGCGCATTCCCTGATCTATATGTGTCTTGTCCTAGGCCTTCTACGTGTCCTCTTGACCACTACAAGAGATAACCTCCCATGTATAGAAAATCTGCGTATCATAAAATGACAATGTTGGCAGTATTTTTCACAATGAGAAGAGATTTGGGTTCATTAAGACTGAAGACTCAGATTAACCTTTAATATGAACAGTAATTACAGTAGGTGTAGGGGGCCGGAACTAATTATTAGATTACAGTATTTCTCAAGTTTCATTAACTGACTTAGCATTTAGTACGATTGGAGTGCAAGATGAAACCTTTATTCAAGAATAGGGCTGAAACTATTTGTCAACATTATTGACAACAAAAACTCTGGCCTGGGGCTGCAATAACGCAATTTGATCAGTGCCCTGCTGTAGCGCTAGACTGTAATGCTCCCATATGCAATTCAATAGAAGACAAGACGACACAGGTTCTTATGAGTTTTTGGAAAGTTTTCCAAAACTTAAAACAAAAAAAATGACATACAACTAACCAGGATTGCCGTTTTTAGCGACACCAGTTGATAAAAACGGGGTGGAGGGGGGAGCTAGTTTATGCGTTCTGCAGAGAAGGGAGACTGGTGTTGGTCACGGTTTGGAATGAAAGGGATAAAACGGGACAGTAACATCCTAATACAAATGTAACCATCCGTATACAAACTAACACAGCACAACTATTACTGTAAGACTAAATATTAAGGATTTATAGATGAATTTAACACAATTATCTTTGATAGAACGTGCCTGTTCTTATCCACTTCTTCGTTGTGTTTCCTCACCCCAATCTGGTGACCTTCGTCCAGTTGCGTAGTGATATTCTCTCTGCCTAGCATGGCTAGCTTGATTGTATTCTCCATGTGTGCCTTTGTACACTCGTGTTTTTTTATTTTATCAGATAAATGTTTCATGTACTTAACTCCTGTAACAGTTCATGCTGTATCTGTTCCGAATGTTTTAAAAAGCAAGCACGGGAAGCAAAATAAGGCATTGACATGACTGCATCCAGCTAGCCAGGCCTTTCTGTTGTACCAATTGTGGGAGAAACCTCTCGTGTATGATTTAGCTCTACCCTTTTTGCCCGCCTGTTGAGTAATTTTGATGTCAGGTGGATCTGGGCAAAGCTCTTTTATTATTATTTTCTGCACTAAAGTTCTCCTCTCAAAAGGATTTTGGAGAAGATATCTAACAGAATTTGAAAACGGCTGAAGTCCGGTGTATTGAGTCATTCATTTTCTATAACGTAAAGTAGGCCCTACAGTTGCAAAATCACTGTAGACTCTACTTGGGGTGATTATTTCAGCGCACTTTAGGAATCATTTTCGAGGACGCTGATTGGCTAAATATGTGTTGCTGTGGTATATCTTGTTAGCAACGGTCAGCCATTCACCTATCGCCAGCAAGTTTGTTGGCGCTCGATGGGCGATTTTTCTAGCGCCCCAGATGTGGAGCATGAAGTAAATTGATCCCAAAACAGAATTTGAGTATATATACACACAACACGTTATTGTGTATTTTTGACACAGTCATCCTTAAAATGAGTAGTTATTGTTTAGAAAATATATTACATGAAAAACAAAAACACTTTTTACCTATTGACCAGCCGCCAATGGTATAACCACTGTACCACCCAATTCTGACAGTCACCTACTAACAGGCACAATCTAACAAATAATTGTCACTTTTCTGTCTTCTCTTCTTGTTCCCAGATTGGTTCTATGATCACAAGAAGCCCCTCTATTCTTGAGGAATGCGGACTGTCTGTTTCTGACCTTAACCCACTGAAAATCCTACTTGAGCGCCAAAACCGTCAGTTTAATGGATCCCTGACTACTGGTAAGCTTGGGAATGGTCATGTGGGATATATTTCACATTGGTGTTGAAAAAAGTCACCTTGCACTTTCCAAAAAACAAGGAGGGTGTACCAGGAAGACATCCCTACCCATTCCTAGAGCAATTTTAATTATTTTAATTATGATTGCAAATATGAGCACTCATTCTACACAATCCTTCTACTAAAAGGCATGTCCTTATGTTTTAACAAAATGTAGATATTTCCTATATCAAGGTCACCAGAAATGTCCTCTGTTTATTTCATGCCACATCATGATTATATTGTTCTTTTATAAAATGCTTTTCAAAGACTTGGGTAAAAAAGATTGCTGTTAAATTCCCAGCCTTTCTGTGTTGTAGCTATCTCATCCACTGTGGGTGACTGCATCCTGGCCTCACTCTCATTCCGTTCCACTTCTGTAAACCTGCCAAAACAAGATCTTAAAAGTCCATTGGAGTTGCCCAGGCTAACAGAATCAAAAAAGCCATATGAAGCCAGCGAGAATGCCAAAAGCCCTGCCACTTCCAATGCCTTTAAGCATATGGTGATGACAGATGACTCAGATTACACTGAAGTACACTTGCAAGAGAATGATGGTGATGAAGAAGATGGAGAAATTGGCAATCAATCTGTGATGAACAGTGGTGTGTGTGACAGTGAGGAAATCATATTGCAGGATAGGAGGCTTGATAATGGGGTAGCACCAGCGAAGAGGAGTGTGTCAATCACTGGAGAACTCAAACAACCTTTGAAGCTAGTGCCTCAGACCACCACCACTGAGACTACATCTCAACCTGACCTTAGTGTTTATGCTGCTAAAAGTCACCTACAGGTCAGTCCAAAGATCAAGTTGGTGAGTCTGCAACAATGGGTGTCCCACATTGCTAGCAATACAATCTCTCTCCCAGCCCTGCCCCCCCCGCGGCAAGACCATGCTACAGATGAACAGACAGGAGACTTTTACCTTGGAAGCAATGTGAAGTCAGGAAGACCTGAAAGTAATGTATTGATAGAAAGGGCCATTATACGAATGAGGCACCCTAAGCTTCTTGGGAAAACTTTGAAAAGGAAAACTCCTAAGGCCACCTATACATGCTCGGATTGTGAGAAAGGCTTTCCATATCAGTCTATGCTAGCAGATCACCAGCGCATTCATACAGGAGAGAAACCTTTCAAATGTTCAGAGTGTGGGAGGACCTTTAGGACGTTGGGATTCTTGACGAATCACCAGAAGATCCACACTTCCATCCGCCCCTTTAAATGCGAAGAATGCAGCAAGTGTTTCCTGAAAAAAGCTGACCTGCAGAAGCATCTTAGAGTCCACAGGGGAGAAAAACCTTTTAAATGTTCCATCTGTGAAAAGGGTTTCACACAAGCATCCTACTTCAAAATTCACATGGACTGTCACACAAGTGACAAGAGCTTTCCCTGCACTCATTGTGATAAAAACTTTCCCACTGCATACAAACTATCCAACCACTTGCGCTGGCACACTGATGAGCGCCCTTATATCTGTGAGCAGTGCGGGAGACGTTTTCACAACCCCAGCCTTTTGAAAAGACATATGGGCTATCACACTGGGGACCGTCAGTACTTGTGTGCTCAGTGTGGACGGACCTTTGTGTACATGTTTGATTTGAAAAAACATCAGCGTGACCATGGGCCCAAGCCCCAGCTCCCCTGCCCAGTTTGTCAGAAGGTGTTTACCAGTAACGGCTCTCTGAAAGTACATCAGCGCATACACACCACTGACAAACCCTATAGGTGCTCAATTTGCGACAAAGGATTCAACCAGATCGGTAATCTGTCTGTGCATAAAAAGTTGCACTCAAACGAGCGCCCCTATCATTGCGATGAGTGTGGGAAGACATACAAGTTATCCACTCATTTAAGAGAGCATAAGTACATCCACATGGGGAAGAAGCCTTGCCAGTGTGCTACATGTGGTAAAGGGTTCCGCTACCCTGGCATCCTGAAAAAACATGAGCAGTTGCACTTGAGAGAGCAAGCAGAGAGCCCCAAGAGATATAGTCATACTTGCAGACGCAGTAGAGACTCCTCCAAAAGGATGTTGGATGACTATTGATGTTGCATGTACCATCCAATAACAAGCCTGAAGGCCCACTTCCCTGAATACTGCAGAATTAGATTCAATTGATTAAGTAAATGGTTATAGGGAGTATTTATAAGTGGTTTAAATCTGTTTTCATGTTTCATGTACATTTTGTATCATGTATTAGTTATAACTGTTAGAAAGCTTTTGGAACTTATAGAAAGACTGCACATTTTAAGTGTGAGTGATCTCAGTAGTTTTGAATGTTCGTTCTTTGGTATTTCACGGATTGACTCATTAAGCGTACATATCTTTGCTGCTATCACAAATATTTGCAACAAAATGTAATGTTAGTGTTTCAAATGTGCTGTTTTCTTTTTAGCTTAGAAAACACTTTATTTTTACCTTTTTAGTAATGTCATGGAAGTCAAGAATTGTTATCCTACCCTTATCTCATTTGGCTCAGCAGATGGTGTATAAATAAACCCAGCATAAGATTCACAGAGATTCACGTTAGTTAGGACCATACAGTTTCTGGCGCTAAATATAGCTCTTTTTTGTTGTTGTACCATTTTGTGTGATTTACTGTTTGGTGTGTTCTAAGGGGGACTGAAGATGGAAAGGCACCAAAATTATAAGGTTTTTAATATATCTTGTGGAAAGAGAACGGCTGTAACCGTGTATTGAGGTAAAATTACGTGCTACGTAAAATAAGTGCTTCCGAATTAATACTTGTAGAATGTCTCCCCGTGTGTCATTATTTGTGAGTCTTAATTTAGCATTAGAATCTTAATTTTTAATTATGTTGTCCTAAATACACTGCGTGTTGGACAATTGGACTGACCCCGGTTGGAGGTTGTGAACAGCATCATGGATTGGTCTAATAGGTCTGTGCACAATTAGAATTCAAGGTCCAGAGACAAACATTTTCTCTCTCCAAAGGTCCAAACCAGTTCTGATGGGCTGGTAGGTTTCATGGAACTCTGTATATCTTGAGACGGCTATCAACTTTGTGTCTCATGGTGAATGTGTGAGACTTAAGCACCTTTCAAAATAAAAGCGCACCATCAGAAGTTCAGTAACTTATTAAGATAAAAGTTTAAAAAATGGATGGAGCTGAATCACACGTCTGCAACCCTCCACACCAGCTTGCAACCCACCAGTTGAGAAACACTGGTCCAAACCATTAAAATGTCTAGCATACGCTATGATTTGGGTAGTCATTCTTGTATATGGGCGATTCTTAGACTATGAGCACTTTCATGTCCTTTGATCATATTTCATGAAAAACATTAAATTTGAGAAAATTCACACTTTCATAGTTAACTTTACAATGAAAGTACTTTAGGGACTTTTTACTATTATTAGTCTACGATGATTTTTTCACCTTTTTAAACCTCGTTATAGATGCAAATATTGCTGTTTATGCTTGTCCCACACCCAGACTTCTGATCTTCAATAATGAAAATTAAGTGTCAAAAATTATGTGAATTATGTGACTGAATAAAGAATCAGTAAAATAATCAAAACATAATTGTGGTATTTAAGGTCAGACAACTATTACTGTGATTTTATATACACAATGTAGTTGTCCCACAGTATTGCCATCATTTCCACCACAACACTGTAATGTCCCTTTAAAAGGTCTTTATGAAAGATTGTTTGGGTAGTTTCTATGGAGATGAACAGTGACATCACAGCACATATCTGAAATGGAGGACATTTTGAATTTCTTCACCAACTTGTGAAGAAAAGTCAAGGTAAATATTGCTTAAAATGAAAATATTTTTATTGTATGTCATTTCCAAACATGGCGTAACATCAATTGAGTTGGTAAATAAATAGATTTTTTAACATAAATAGATGTATTTTGCATGCATGAAATGCTAGATACCAATTCATAGCTAATCTGTGATGCTAACTTGGATTTTCTTAGAAAATACTGTAGGATTGTCATTTCCACCACCGTCATTTCCGAAACATTAGCTTCTTGGGTGGAAATGACAAAAGTGAGGTGGAAATGACATTTATGCTTACAAGGTGCAATTCATAGATTGTGTGGCTACATATGTGTAAGTTATTTATTGAAATGTACAATGTTAATGTATTTATTCAAATGTATATTTGTTGAAATGCATTTTCATCTATTTTTAAGATGCCGCGGAAGTCAACGGCAGAAAGGTCTCAGGCTTATAGGGACAGACTAAAAGAAGACCCTGTCAAATATGAAGAGCGACTGAAGAGAGACGGGGAGAGATACTTGAGGAAAAAAGAAAGAGGGGTTGTAAAGCCAATTGCAGATGTGTCAAAGCGAGAACAACGCAAAAAAAGGAGACAATCAAAGAAATTATCGTGAGAAGATGAACAAAGCTCTTAAGGTACAGGCCTACCTTTATAAGACTACACCACCAACCTCTCCAGATTCTGTGCAGCCAGAACATGATGTCGCTCCACCTCCCACACCACCCTCACCATCACCCTCTGCCCAACCTTTAACTCAAAAACAAAGGGGAAGGAAAAAGGTTCTAAGAAACCGTTCAAAAGTGTATGCAGCATTGTATGAAAGCAATGCTAAGCTTGAGAAGGCTCTCCAGAAGGCCGAGAGGTACCGCAAACGGTATGACAGATTAATGAAGAAAGTGAAGCAGACTGACTCCCCAAATGCCAAGTCAAAAAAGCAGATGGCAACACCACCACACACTCTAAGAAAAACTTTGGTTTTCCATAATGCTCTTCTTGCTGAGCTGAGAGACCGATATGAAAATATCTCCTCTGAGAAAGACAAACAACTTATTTCGAAGATAATGGCAGGCAAGATCCTCAAGAAGTATCGCTTACTGAAAATGGCTAGAACAGAATTTGGCTTCTCAGCCAAGAGAATGAGAAATAATGAAAAGAGGTCAGCAGCACTTAAATACACAAGGAAGAAGCAAAAAAACAGCATCAGCACAGACACAGAAGAGAAAATCAAGCAATTCTTAGAAAGAGATGAGAACAGCAGAGCAACAACTGGTAAAAAGGAGACTGTGACAGATATTTTTTTTTAAACAAAAGAGATTCCTTAATGAACCCATGGAGATACTTCATGAGAAATTTAAGGAGTATCCTGATATACAGATTTCTTACAGTGAGTTCTGCAAGAAATGTCCTTTTTGGATTATAAAGCCCACAATTAAGGACAGAGACATATGCAAGACGCATGCCAATATGCAGTTAATGGCAGACAAACTGCTGCAGCACAAAGTGATCAACAGCAGTAAAATTGAAGATTTGGTTGTCTGATTTGGTTGTGCTGTTCACTCTACACCAAGGAGTGTATGTACAGAGAATGTCCCAACTGTGTGAACAAATAATTGCCAATCTCGGCCTTTGACCCTGGGGCCCAGACATTTTGGCACGCATGGAAGGCAAAAGCTGAGTCAAATCAAATGTGTTTGTATAGCCCTTTTTACACGCAAGCATGTCACAGAGGGCTTCACATACGCCCATAGAACTGCCCCTCAACCAACCTAAACCCTCAAGGAAGACAAGGAAAAACTCCCAGAAAAACTCAGCAGGAGAAAAAATGGAAGAAACCTTGGGAGGAGCAATTCAGAGAGGGATCCCCTCCTCCAGAGACGGTTGGTGAGAGAGAGGAGCAGAACACAGGCTTAAACATAGTCATACAGTGTCAATGGGTTTTGAAACACCAAAATACATTGTTCAACTGTATAGATGTAGGACATCTTCTTAATTTTGGGAACCACCAGATAGCCGGCACCTTGAGATCTAAGTGTCCTTGCGGGTGACGTGGAAGTTTTTGAGAGAATCAATCGTTTAAGCTGAAGTCGGGTGAAGTACAGAGTTAATGTTTATTTGACGTAGATTTAAACATGATAACGTTACCAACATAACATCATCAGCACACAAACATAAGACAATAACACAAAGACAATTCCATACAGCTCCATCTAGCATTCCAGAATGGAACCGGGAGAATCCAGCCCACCAGCACTACCCAGCTGATGGCCCTGAACCCCCCAGAACATTCTTCAACAGACCATTTTATAGATACGACAGTTCTCAAAAGTCATTGGTCCATCCTACAGACATGCAGCTATACCAAATCTCTTCTATCATTGGTTAAATCCTTAGAACAATACAGTTGAATCCACATTGTCTCCAGACCAACTGTCCTCTTCCTCCCAGGTGACAAGAACTCTCCCAGGTCACCCAGACTTCCCGTCTCTAGACTTCACGTCTCCTAGTTAGGTGTCATAAACTGCAAATGGCATCTCTACCAAATACAGTTGAATCAACATTCATTGTATCAAGCTTCTTAACCTACTGTAAACTTCTCTTAAAACACATTCATTGTACATAGGCCCAAAATTTCATTCACATTCCCACACTTTTTCTTTTTGTACAATTAATGTTAACCAACACCTTGTGCTGCCTTCGGATCACATGACCCAAAGGTTCATAACGAACCATCGTTGTGTTTACCAAATTTTACCCAATACAAAAAGAAATACAAATAATTTTCTTTTAACCTTTGCAATGTGGGGGTCTGAGACAGCCCGACGGTTAAAAGAAAATGCTTCACTTTGTTTTTGTATGAGGTAAATTTGTCGCAATACGACGGTGGGTCACAATGACTGATGGGTCAGAATGACCCGAAGATAACACAAGGGTTAAAAACAAAAAATCTAGCTTCAATACAATTCCTAATCAGGATACAAAATGTCATAGTGTAGTTGTCGTCTCTCGTTGTGTGTGCGCATGTGTTAGGCAATTACCCTTCCGTAGTATCAATTTTGAAACAGCAATTCCTTAGCTCGCCCATGCCTGCCACCATCGCTGTTGATTCTGTCTGTAAACTGACAAATGCCGGTGCCATTTTTCCTGTCTTTCTGGACACTCACGAAACCACAGCCTTGATCTTTCCGATCCAAGCGCTGTCTTTCTGGCAATATTTAGCAGACATTGTTCAACAGACGGCGGACTAGCACATTCGGAAGAAAAAAAATTGATGTGTATTTTTATGGATAAGTTCTTTTCTTATACTCTTCGTTGTTTCAAACAAACGTTTAACACAAAAGACAAACTTATACAATTTCCTCACTTTTTCTTTAACTTCTCTTTCCTCACATAAAAGAGAAGTCAGGATTCAAATTATACATAGAAAACTCCACATCAGATTAGCCGTTTACACATCCATCCAAATCCTGGTCGGCAATCTGCAACTCGCCCATTTGGTTAGGATTTATTAACAAATGTTTGCCATGCATTTGTCTACCACCAGACTTAGAATTAATCATAACACACACATCTCAGTAGCAATAAACTCATGCAGAACTCGTAACCCCTAATCGAGAACATTCCACATTACCCATACACTCATCCACACACCCATGGATGGACAACCATATGCACTATGCATATGACAACTGGCGCAGCAACAAATGAACTGCCCATCTGCATCTTTGAACAACATCAAAGACTAAACACAGACCACAACTGCATCTTTGAACTACTCAAAGACTAAACACAGAGGATTTACAGTAGGAATGTCACAATATCACAGTTTGGATCCGAATTAAGTAAATGTAAGAGATAGAATTGCACATCTATTTATCGGACTAAAATTGTACCATTCAAACAAAACCCTGTCAAATTCAACAATAACTTTAACCTCACCATAACTTCACTCAAAGTAATCAATCTCAGTAACTCACCACTTTCCCCTGTTCAAAATGCTGCATTGAACCACCTGACTCTGAGGAAGAATCCCGTTCTTGCCACTCACGAGTCCAGGTCGGATCTCAATGAACATCCGGATGCCCCCTCCAAAATGACGTGGAAGTTTTTGAGAGAATCAATCGTTTAAGCTGAAGTCGGGTGAAGTACAGAGTTAATGTTTATTTGATGTAGATTTAAACATGATAACGTTACCAACATAACATCATCAGCACACAAACATAAGACAATAACACAAAGACAATTCCATACAGCTCCATCTAGCATTCCAGAATGGAACCGGGAGAATCCAGCCCACCAGCACTACCCAGCTGATGGCCCTGAACCCCCCAGAACATTCTTCAACAGACCATTTTATAGATACGACAGTTCTCAAAAGTCATTGGTCCATCCTACAGACATGCAGCTATACCAAATCTCTTCTGTCATTGGTTAAATCCTTAGAACAATACAGTTGAATCCACATTGTCTCCAGACCAACTGTCCTCTTTCTCCCAGGTGACGAGAACTCTCCCAGGTCACCCAGACTTCCCGACTCTAGACTTCACGTCTCCTAGTTAGGTGTCATAAACTGCAAATGGCATCTCTACCAAATACAGTTGAATCAACATTAATTGTATCAAGCTTCTTAACCTACTGTAAACTTCTCTTAAAACACATTCATTGTACATAGGCCCACAATTTCATTCACACGGGGCAATAGGGTGCAAGGAGACCGGAGAGGTACAGTGGCGCCAATCCATGCAGAGATTTGTAGGTTAGTAGTAGAACTTTGAAGTCAGCTCTGGCTTGGATAGGGAGCCAGTGTAGAGAAACAAGAGTAGATGTTATGTGATCAAACTTTCTTGTTCTAGTCAGTAGTCTAGCAGCAGCATTTTGCACCCGCTGTAAATTTTTTAGGTAGGTAATTGGGAGGCCAGAGAACAACACATTGCAGTAGTCCAATCGGGACGTAACAAATGCATGTATTCGTTTTTCAGCATCATCCTTTGAGAGGAACCTTCGTATTTTGGCAATATTACGTAGATGGAAAAATGCAGTTCTGGTGATTTGCTTAATATGGTACTCAAACGAAAGGTCTGGGTCCATTGTGACTCCTAAATTTCTTACTAGCTGGCTTTGAGAGACTTTGACGCCGTCTAAGGTCAGATTGGAAAAATTATTTCTATGTTTTTTAGGACCGAAAATTTGAACCTCGGTTTTATCCGAATTAAGGAAAAGGAAATTTGCAGTCATCCAAGCTCTCAACCTGGAAACACATTTTTCCATAGCATGTGGAAATGCTCCAGACTTTATAGACATATATAGCTGAGTATCATCTGCATAACAGTGAAAATTTACCCCAGAACTTCTAATTATGTTTCCTAAAGGCAGCATATAGAGCGAAAATAACAGAGGGCCTAGAACTGAACCCTGTGGTACTGGCATTTTACAGTGGAGCTCCTGGATGAGCAGCCATCATAGTGGACATATTGTGATCTATCAGATAGATACGATCTAAACCAGTGACGTACCAGAAATCCCAACATAGTTCTCAATACGTTCCAGGAGAATCTCATGATCCACAGTGTCAAAAGCTGCACTTAGGTCTAGAAGAACCAGGACAGAGATGGAGCCCGCGTCAGAGGCTAACAGTAGATCATTAACTACCTTGGCTAATGCAGTTTCAGTGCTGTGGTGGAGACGAAATCCAGACTGGAGAGGTTCATAAAGCTGATTTGTGGAGAGGTGCTCAGTGACAAAATGTCATATTGTTTAACATATAAACGCTTTAGTCTGAATCATTTCATCTGCGCTGTATGGTCTGTGACCCTCCAATCAATGCATTGTGGCTGCGGTGGCGACACCAATCAGGATCCACGATGTACACACATACACGTTGTGGATTAGTCTACCTGTTCGAAATGGATTAATTAGCCATGGATATCAGGCGATTTTTGAAGAGACCATCGAGTGCTCCCACTCCCACAGATGCCAGCAAAAGGCCTCAAGTACAGAGTAAGATCAATTCACGTTTGTAAACGTTGTTTTGGTTTGCACAACATCGCATTAAGACAGGGACAAACGGCTAGCCTACTATTATTAACGTTCTTTTAAATACGATGATGCAGATACAAGACAACCTTACCGGTTCCATCCAAATCGGCCTACTGAAACGTAAAAATGAATAAATAAACAGGGTTCTCAAGCCTCTGTGAAGGGGCTGAAATGCGTGTGTCACGGTAAATGCGTGGGGGGGGGGGGGGGGTTTGAATCAGACGTGAAAGCTCATCTCGGGGGGGGGGGGGGGGGTGCTTGACGACCCTGTAAATAAATAATAAAATTCATAGTTTACCCACCTCGATTTTTACCACTACACCGCTGAGTTAAACCATTGATACAGATTTGACTTTTCTGTTGGACATTATTCGAAGGAGTTTCACCATTGATACAGATTAGAATTTTCTGTTCTATTGTTTGAAGGGCATTTCTCTGACGGAACATTAAGGTACGGTTTATTTTACTTCTCAGTAAACTGAGTGAAGTGGTCATTTAGTTTTGGGTCCCAACTACTTACTTTCCTTGACGGGGCATGGGAGGGGTTTTGTATCGCATAGTTTCAAGAAAATAAGACAGACAAACGAATGTTACCATAAATAAAAATTCGAGTTTGTAACGTCAACTGTTTGGCCTCCTGTGTCCTTTTTAAAATATGTTTCACCCGCCTGGGTCATAACAGTCCGTAACGGAGTCGGAGTAGTATAAATCGGCCTTAAGGGCTACATACCCCTAAGAAATGAGACGCCACTTGGTTACGGTTACGTCATGTAGCATGTATCGATGTCTCCAAAGCAAGTAGTGTTATGCACTGATATCAAACGAAATTTGCTGCTTATGGAGTTTAGTTAAACCTGTAGACATACTAGTCAGAGAAATGCGGGACTGTTGTGCAAATCAGCAATGTAACGTTAGCGTAGCAAACTAGCGATTTTTTAAAAACGTTTCAATTAAGAACATGGTTGCAAATATATATGTACAGGACTGTGTATAGCACAAAACAAGACTGTCCAAAAAAATTATCCATTATTTAAGCTGAAAACATTTATCGGACTCTGGATGATCTGGCCGCCATTGTTGCCGATCGCGCAGGATTCACATACCCCTAGGTTTCAAGTAATCTCCCGTTTTCACTTGGTTTTAAGGAGTGTATACTCCTTGGTCTTAACCCTACCCCTAGCTCAAAAAGAGTATTGGGACACCACTTGCTCTCACGTGAACGCGCAAAACTAAGGGCTAGGGGTAAAGGGTAGGGGTAAGGGTTAGTATTGGGATTCGGCCTAAGTCTCACTTTTTTTCATAGTTTGGCTGGTCCTGCGACTTATAGTCAGGTGTGACTTATATATCAAAATATATATAATATATGTTTTTAAATGTTAATTCATACTGACTGACATGACCCAACGAGTTCAACGGATTCAGTGATGTGGAATATTCACCCTATATAAAACCTAACTACACAATGTTGGTAACAAATGACCATTCCATGTGGTTACCCATATAAAAACGAATGAAAATAAATTGATTGATCTGTTGAGCCAGCATGCCCATAGTTGTTTTGTTTGTTTGAGAGAAACGAGTTGTCACACGTTGCACACAACACACACCCGTGTTGACATAGCCTACCAAGAGATAACCCCCAAGTCGATTTTGAAATTCAAGATGGACGACATCAAATTAATTCTCAAAGTTGAAAAGCACAGGGAGTTGTATGATTCCCAGCACCAATTTTACAAGGACAACGTAGAGACGGATAACTCTCGCTGATCGGTCCATCCAGCCACAGCCGATGTTGAACACACCTAATAATTCAAGACATGGACAGAATACAGGGCTCCCTGACCCCTCGATGCTGACACACTTTAGCTGTTTACCAATCCGAAGAACGCTAAGAACGTACTTGCGTTCTTGAGAAGAATGTTCTTGCGAGAACGATCTTGCGAGAACAACGGTCGTGCGAGAACAACGGTCTCGACCGTGAGGACGGAGAACGATTTGAGATGCGTGTGTTCTTGCAATAACTTCTGGGAAATCAGATGCGTTCTCGCTGGCCAAGTCCTCGATAAAAGGGGCGGAACAACAACACCTCCGGGTATTTTTTGCGTTCTTGGTGACTTGTTTGGATTGGAACCGTACTTGGGCAATGAAAGATGACGTCAAACAAGTTCACAAGAATGGAAAAAAATGTGAACGGCCTTTGTCTCCACCCTCTTTGCACACAACTTCCTCCTTAACAATCAAAGTCCCCCTTTTGTATACCCTGACTAACAGGCCCCTCAATAAATTATCTTTCAATAGCATTTTTGAAATATCGAGAGGTATAAATCAGTCAAGTGAGTTACAATAAATGAGTATAGTACAACTTCTGATATCTGGCTGCAATTAATGCCCATATTCTGCAGGGGTGCATGAACGTAACAATAAACTAAAATACATTTATTCTTGAACTGTAAGCATCAGAGTGGAATGCTTGGAATGTTGGGTAACTTGACTTGAATAGACTATTTTGAAAGGAACAGTTGAGACCGAATCTATCGATTCTACGCAATCGAGCATTAGAAGGGGGGATGAGATTGCACCTTTCAAACAGCCTCAAAGATCCATTCACAGTTTTCCAGCTCAAAGAAAAATCTTGTGCACGGTGCAATGCCTGAGATTAGCCTATTTATTCTATTTTGTCCGTAGATGTAAAAGGAACAACATTTATTCTAGTAGATAGGCCACCTACTTGATTTATCAAATGCAACTTTTGTTTTACACATAATGCGCTACTGCTCATACTTAACCTGCAATCCACACTTGGAACTGGGCAAATAGGCATTCTCAACCAGTATGATATTATCCACTGCCTATTGTACACTGCCTGTCCTGTCATTCTGAAAAGTTGTTAAGTTGAATAGGCTAAGCATCAACATGCCGGCCCTCAAATAAGCCTATAGATTAGAATTTCCAAACTAATTACATTACTAATTTTTGCAATACTGTTTCCTGACAATAAAGACATGTTTTGCCAGGATAACTGGATCTATCAGACCATCAAACGTTTATGATGTCCCAGTGTGTTTATACTTTTGACTGGGGAGAACGACGTGATCAGTCAGCCGACTACAGAATGTTGATAATGTCAGGCTACGCGATTGTAGCACTTGAATAAGTGTTGGCTGAAGTCAACATTTGTAGAAATGTTCGAATACATATGTTTAGTTGGGTTGTTTGCATTGGATGTAAATGTGCATCTCCGCCAAAAGGTGGCCCTGGCGCCGACGAGATTAAAAAGAAAGAGCACAGCACAGGTCAAATTGTAAAAAAATAAATGCTTTTACGTGTGTGGCATTTGAAAAGAACACAGTGCTCTGAATGTTGTTGTATATTGCTCGCTGGAGGTAATAAAGAGCTCAACTTTTCTACAACCAAGTGTCTTGGAGTGGTGTTACATTTTGGAGGTCCTACTGAGAAATTGACTACCTCACATAGAAAGACTGGAAAAGACCGGAGAGACAGTAAAGTGTGCGAGAGCGAGAGGCTAATGCGAAGTTAAGAGCTACAGTCAAGCTAGTGCGACACGGACCATTTTTGCTTATTATTCAGTCAAATCCAATAAACAGGCAATCTGCAAACATGTCAGAGCATCGCAAAGATTTTCTGTTGAATCTGGAACAGAAATTATGCTGACTTTAGTGAACAAACTGGTAAGAGTATGTGTACTGTGTAGCATTACCGGAAAAGACGATGAGGACATTTCGAGCAAAAGCCGCCGAGCTCTTGTTAAGCTCATTATTGATTTTTGGGAGCACAACAAGCTTTTGCAAAGTGAAGATGAAGGTATGTCTGTGCTTTTGGAGTTAAATGATGCACTAGACTTGCTGCTAGAAGCAAGGCCATCGGCTGTGGTGGCGGGAGCAGTGTCCCTGTCGTCACCCACGGGCGTGGCAGCAGCGGAGTGTACGAGCATGGAGCGGTCTGCAGCCCCGGGATAGGACCACGCGTCGCGGGAGAACAACGGACCGTCAGCGGACCAGGCACCTTCATCGTGGTTGTCATTGCTGGAGCACCAGGCGGCGCCGAGGACAACGCTGGACGCAGAGGACGAGACTCCACGAGCAACAGCTGTTGCATCGCATCTTCAGGCGGATTCAGGAAAGATTTCCGCATAAATGGTCATGTGGGTGAGTCCACATCCAAAGACACCCTGAGCTTCAGTAGCCTTGAGCATCAGATTGAAAGTGGCTTAAGAAAGGGCTACCCTGAAACTGAAGTAGTAGAGGCTGTAGTCCGTGCCATAAGTCCTGGACTGAAGCTAAGGAGCTATTTCGAAGGAAAAATAGATCTCAGTTTGACCAACTTAAGACAAATCTTAAGAGCCCATTATGCAGAGAAAGATGCAACTGTGTTGTATCAACAACTAACAAAAGCAACACAAGGAGCTAATGAAACACCTCTTGACTTTCTGGTTAGTGCTTGATTTACGTCAGAACATCCTCTTTGCATCTGAGCGTACCCAGTCTAGTCAAGTACAAGGAGCTTGTGCAAAGTCAATTTTTCCAGTCAATTATGACTGGACTGTTAAATGACAATGTCAGGGCAGAAATTAGGATGTATTAACAGGACGAAATCAGCACTGATAAGCTCCTGTTACAGAAAATGCAAATCGCACAATACAATGAAAGTGAACGAGCGCTAAAAACAGGTCAACTTTTAGGGCAGGACTAAATGTTGTTTAGCAGGCCGAAGCACTGAATGACCCCTGTTTGGTGATTTGTAGTATTCTACCTCAGACCACTTAGTGTCAGTAATATTACTGATGTAACAGAATAGCTACTACGGTTGTAGTTGGTAGAACAACCAGAACAACATATGGATTGAACTAAAGAACATAGTTGTAATGTGATTCCCGTCAGAAAAATAAAAAAATAAAATAGCTGCAAGCAGCAATGAAGGGGCCAAGCAGCATTCGATATGGAAATTCAGTAGCTAAAGAAGCAAAGCAAAACTTTTAATAAAAATTATTCGCTTTTTTAAAATCCCAATATACTTTTCGGCAACGCGGTGGCGCTACCCCAAAACTTTTGATTACCTTCACTGCGTTGCGCAAAAGACGTATACCGAGTTTTGTAATGATAAGCCGATGCGTTTGGTAAATATGTCATTTTGAGACAAAATGCGCTGGCTAGATGTAGCAGCGTTATATCTACAAAGCACAATAAATCTGCTTCTTCTTGACTATAAATCCCCTGACAATGAAACGTTATCGTTACCATTGTGATTATACTGCCAGACAGCTACTGTGGCATACTTGGCTTCGCTAAACAGACAATCCGGTATTACGACATGCTTGATGACTGTGGCTGGATTCGATCCTACGACCTTGTGTTTCAAAGGAGCCCGTCTTATCCCAGAGAGCTATTCTCGCTGCTGGGAAAAGCTGTGTTCGGTTACTTTATAAAAAAAATTAAGCCGTTTCTCCCGTGGCGAGCTTTGTCAGATTTGACTCAAGTATAAACAGCTGTAATTCAGTCATATTTTGACATATCAAGGTGATTGTGGTAGGAAGATGATTAGATGACATGCTCGCGATGACATTTCCAAAGTTTTGTCTCCATACGGTAAACCGTCGCAGAGACAAGGCCTCACGTCCGCTATGGCGTGCTCTTTGTCAAAATCGTTTAAGCGTTATTCGTGAACGGTTTGACTTATCGATAAAATTCTTCGTCGGCATTGTCTGAAGATGATCTGTTACGATTTTCATGAAAATCGGAGCAACGGCCTAGGAGGAGTTCGAAAAAGTTGGCATTTCTTAAAATACAAATGACAGAAAAACCTTCAGGACGACAATGACGTCACAGGCTTCAGTCGAACCGTCTGCGTCTAAGGAATCCGATGATACCTCACTTAAAGGGCCGATTGATTGCAAAACCGATGTTACCTTGTCATAGCTGAAAAATGACAGTTTGGTGTGTAAAATAGACATACAGTGAACCTCAAAGTCCATTGACGCCTCTTTCCTATGCAAATCACACAATTTGTAACTGCTGCTGTGAAACGATAGGTTTAAAAAAAATCCCCCGCTGTGACGTCCCAACGGGGCTCCACCTTTTTTGCCTCTTTGTCACGCCCCAACATTTACCTACAGACCAGCCCACCAGTGTTCTGGCCTAGGAACATAAATAGAGTTAGCGTAAATCTCAGACACTAGTTTATCTGCGCGCCGCTCTGTGTAGCCTACTTCCACGGGAATTGAAAGAAGAAAGTTTTCCAAGTTTTTCTAAGGATATTGAAAATGGACCACGGTCGTAAATGCAGTGTTCCAGGCTGTACAGGGAATGCTGACAGTCATAGTCTTCCCACGGAACCAAACACTCGACGGGCATGGCTGATGTTTGTCTATGAGAAGATCCCTGTGAAGTTCGACCCTCGGTTCTTCATTTGCTCGAACCATTTCACCAACGACAGTTTTGAAAACCTAGGACAATTTAAAGAAGGATTAGCTAAGCCGCTGTTGCTGAAAAGAGGTGCTGTTCCAACCGTATGCTCATCACAAACGCAAGCTTTAAGTATGATTTTGTCGCTAACAGTTAGCCTGCAATGCTAACGTCTCCTGTATCTAGCATAGGTATAATGCTAAATACGTTTCTAAACACATCAACATACCTTACTTAGCAAATGACTCTAGCTAGACTAGCTGTAGTCGGCATTTGAAGGGAAGCTTCCGAAAACGAATAGCCAGAAAACGAATAGCAGTCTAGCCTATTGCTAACGCCTGTCTAGATTATCTATTCCAGGGGTGTCCAAAGTACGGCCCGCGGGCCAACTGCGGCCCGTGGTCCAGTTTTTATTGGCCCGTGGCAAATTCTGAAAATATAATTGAATATGGCCCGCGCAAGAAGCTTGAGCTCAACTTTGTTGCACTTCTCAGTTTCAACACTAGATGGAGCCAGCCACAGAAACGAAATTAAGCGAAGAAAAACTTTTCCCGCGAGTCACCAGAAATGGCAGCACCGAAGAAACGCAAAATAGCAAGTGAGTGTAGAAGATTTCAAACACGGTGGGAAGATGAGTATTTCTTTAAAGAAATCTACGGAAAGTGTGTCTGTTTGATTTGCAATGAAGATGTTGCTGTGATGAAAGAGTATAATGTCCGTCGGCACTATGAGACCAAACATCAGAGCTACACATAGTACACCGGTGCCGAACGAACACAGAAAGTCAAGCAGTTTTTTTCCGTGCTAACAAAATACAGGAAAACGCCACAATAGCAAGTTATGAAGTCGCTAAACTTATTGCCCAGCATGGCAAACCGTTTTCAGACGGTGATTTCATAAAGCAGTGCCTCATCAAAGTCACAGAAATAATGTGCCCAGACAAAGTGCCGGATTTCAACAATGTGAGCTTATCCAGAAATACAGTGGTGCGGAGAATCGAGGACTTGTCAGCTAACTTGAAACTTCAGCTGAGAGACAACGCTTGTGCTTTTGATTTGTACTCGATAGCATGCGATGAGAGCACAGATGCCACAGACACCGCGCAACTGTTTTTGCGGGGAGTAGATGATAATTTTTGCTGTACGGAGGAGCAGCGGTTTTATTCGCTGAGATCAGAAATCGATCGTTTTTAAAAGAGAAAGGCCGACCTCTTCATGAACTAACTGACCCTCTGTGGCTGGCCGACCTGGCATTTTTAGTTCATCTTACGCACCATATGAATACACTGAACAAGAACCTACAAGGCAAAGAACAGCTGGTGCCACACCTGT
Source organism: Thaleichthys pacificus (assembly GCA_023658055.1). Taxonomy (NCBI): domain Eukaryota; kingdom Metazoa; phylum Chordata; class Actinopteri; order Osmeriformes; family Osmeridae; genus Thaleichthys; species Thaleichthys pacificus. Next base: position 12,142,089 of record CM042874.1, on the reverse strand, counting down.
ATGCGCACATGAAAGCCTTCTGCACAAAGCTCCGCCTGTTTGAGACACAACTACGAGGCTTTAATGCTGCACACTTCCCTGCGCTGTCTGAAATCAAGTCTGCTTTTCCGAAGGCTGACCTTTCTGCTAAAAAGGAGAAATATGGGTCTGTGATTGCATCTCTCGTGACAGAATTCAACCAGCGTTTCCAAGATTTTCATGTAATTGAAAAACAAATCAAGCTGTTCTCGACCCCCTTCCTGGTGGATGCAGAAGAAGTGGAAGAGAGTCTGCAGTTAGAACTGATTGAAATGCAATGTGATTATTATCTGAAGAGTCAACATCAGCTTTTTTCCCTACCTGAATTTTATCAGAGTTTGAATAATGTCAAGTTGACAAATTACCTACACAAAAATAAGTAAATGAACTAATGGCCAAGACCGCAGACCTTGGCCTCTCGCTCGCTCGCACACACGCACTCTTTCTTTCTCTCTCTCTCCCGCACCGTCTCACTCTCTGCGCATAGCGGTGTAAAATGAACGACAACAATAAACAAATGCTGAGTTCTGATCAAAAGTTTTGTGCAAGCAATTTAAGGTCTTTGTAGGTCCAATCAGCGAACAGAGGGAGTGGCTGAGAACGATGACGTTGAAATCGTGCACTAGTTTGAGTTTTAGTTCAGTAATGGCAGTGGAGAAAGATGCGAGCGAAGCTATTCGGTCGGTTGTGGCAATATCTCTCTTTAGATATCTCATGTGATAAACCAACCAGGGGTCTCATTTATAAAAAGTGTACGTACGCCCAAAATCCTAAAATGGCGTACGGCAAAAAAAAATCTGATAAAACCGTGCGTACGCACACCTGTAAGCAATGTTCCCTTTATAAATCACAGACTACCCACAAGTGTGCGTACGTGAATCTGCATTTTACCCCGCCCTGAACACGCCCATTTTTAACCATAAATGGTCAATGCAAAGCACCTCATGAATGCTAATCCAGTATACTAATGACCCTGGGATGCGATTGTTCTTCACGGTGAATCATGGCGCATGACAACTTCTCAGACACTGTTAACCTATTGGTGGAGGCCCAAAAACCACATTATTTGGTGGCTGTTGGATCACCAATAAAAAAAACAGTGCGAGTGGCGTCAACTGTGCCAGTGATACCGCAAGTCGAGATACAATTTGAAAACAAAAGTGTTTTGTTATGAACAGTAGTCTATTGAAGTCTGGACTGATAACGAGGACGTAGAGTGTAGCGATTGCGAGGGAGCTTAACGACTGTATTTCCAGTTTTTGACATATGATGATATATGCACAGTATTAAAGAAATATATTTAGTTATACAATGTGTTCTGCAGTTATCTAAAGGTAGGATATGTGATGTTAGCCTGTATTCCATGCAGTTGGGCTCGGGCATCTCCCCCTCCTACATCCCGTAGTGGACAATCTGATGGTGAGACATACAGCGCTGAATTTTGTCCTTTTAAGTTTTTCCCTTCTTGTGATATTTTCAGGCATTTAGCCTACTCATATTGCATTCATTCTTTAATAAAGAACCCCCTTTGAAGATTATTCTACAACGTTACCGGTGTTGTCGCCCAACTGGTTTCCACGCTAACTGGTTCCCCAGCTGTCTTCCTCTATCATCTGATTCGTCACAAATTCACAAACATATTACTGTTTTCAAGTTGTATCGCATATTTGCTGTGGCGAATATGAAAGTATGAAAGTATAGGCTACGTGCGCACTACATTACATCCATTCACAAAATAAATGGAGACAAAATAAAACATTTGCAGGCTCGCATGAAGTGGTATTCGATCGCACTAGAGCAAAAACAGGCCTATTACACCAAAGCCCATGGCTTTACACTGCAAGCTATTCTAGCTCATGAAAGATCAGCTAAATCGTTACGTATTTATTAACTACGTTGGCCTTCAGGAAACATCTTGTTTTGGCTTCTTCTAAAACAACTGGTTCCCATAGACACTACCCGAATGTAGGCTACTAATCACGTATTTGGGATTGTTTCGAGACAATAGCCGTATTTACCACGACATCAAAGCTCCTTCTGACACCGCATATAAAAAAATCATACTAAGAACATCGCTGCTAACCCAGACAATACGATCAAAATACACATAACACAATATGGAAACATTCGTTTCCTATGCGATTTCGTGTAGTGTTTCTTCGCTTGGAAATCGCTCTGGATAAGAGCGTCTGCTAAACGACTAAATGTAAATCGATGGAATCGCGATTCAAACAGTACCATCTGCTAACTGAAAATATGCCACCAAAAACGTAAATAAGCTTGACATTTATTTTGTGGAAAATCGCTCATTCATAAAAAGCTCACTAGTAGCGTCCCAGATAGCAAAGACACGTTGAATTAACGTTGAGTTTTGGTTATATTGATCGGTTTCCGTCGGATAACCTAAATTCAACGTTGTAAGTGGTTGTTCTATCAACGTCGTGGAACGTCGAAAAAACAACATCGATTCAACGTTGCTTTTGATTGTTTCAACATCGTTCAAAACTGTTGAATGATGAATCGGATTTGTTAACATAGCGCATTTAAAGTGGGTACGTAGAATAGGGAATTGGCAGCATCTAGACTTGGGCTGTGTCTACTACCGCAATACAGTGCACTTACATCTGTAGTGCACTCCGTCGCTGAGTAGTGCTGTCTTAAATGGAACACTTAAGTTAACCACTTGGCGGGAAGTGACGGATGTAAATCTGATTGTGACACCCGCGAATCTAAGGCGAATCTGCTCGCGAGTCATTTCGTCCGCCATTATTTTAGAAATGAAATGAAAAGCTGCCGAAAGGGCTCCTCCTCTTCCGCTACGTAGCCAATATGGCGCCCGTTTAGGCCGAGTAGTGTCCATCGTTGTACACTGCATTTTTTGACCGTTTGCAGTGCCTCATCCGGGTACTTTCAGTGCACTGAATTCTTCTGGTTCTGTCAGTGTAAGCGCCCTAAGCACTGAAAGTCAGTGTTCGAAGTGCACAAGTGCGCGGTAGTAGACACAGCCTTGGACACCGCATTTTAAAGTGCGCGATGCAAGCTTCCTTTAAAGTTGGTTAGTTTTTCTACGTTGGGGTTATGGCCTATACTACAATTAATACGACGCCTAAAAATAAACCTGCCAACTAGACAGGAGACTTCATATCACCTTCTTCTATTGTAAATTGTTGTAACATGATAATTCCTTAATCCATTTGCATTACAGTGATGAAGATGGGTTGGCTACAATTGCCGTGATGACGTCGTTCTGGTCATGGGACCACAACAGATCTCGAGTGCATTTTCATTTTAACAGTGTGTAACCTATTGCAAGTGACAGTTTTAAAATATAGTAGCCTACTACATGGATTTCAATCACGCACAATATTAAGTGTTGCATCCCAGCAGGTATAAATGTAGGCTATGTCATGTAATTAATTGGCAACACAGCCTTATGTCATAGTAGTCATTCATTTTCCCATCAACAGAAACTATTTAGGCTACTAGCTAAAATACTAAGATGAACTTGGAATCATTTCCATTCTTTACTATAGAAAATTACAAAAGCAATCAATTGGTGATGTGTGACATTATTAAGCAAACATTATTTGTATAGCAGACCAAAGCTGTATAAATCATACACAATGCAAATTTGATCTCCAATAATTTAAGAGTTAAATGTGATGAAAAGGCGAATCTCCCATGAGTTTAATTTCTAAAGACAAATAATCACAGGATATCACAGTTCTCCCTGAGTGAACCTAACTAACATTTTGGAAAAGAATACACAACTACAGCAATTGCAGAATAATAATAATAACTGTATTGATACAACACATTTTCGTACAGAGATTGCAGCTCAAAGACCTGTCCATAGAAATGCTAGTGAGAAAAGATACTATGCAGGTCTGCTTTTGCCGTGATCTATCCATCCCCCCCACACACACACACACACACTGAAGCAGCACAGCTGGCAGTGGATGCTTCTAGGACTTCGGCCTCCTGGCCATGAGCTTCCTCGCTGCTAAGAGAGAAGACCAGGTAAAAGAAGGAGAGACACAGATGAAAATTTGCAGCCAATTCTAGATATGATGTTCATTCTTTGTATTCTAATACAAGATCATTTTCATAGGTTTACTTTCTACAACAATGACATGTCATGAACAAGTGAGTAATTATATTAGCTTGCTACATTAATAAAATACTGAAACATAAAATACATAGGTAATTCAGATTGAACTTCAGGTACTTCAGCCTTCAGGTTCTAAGATGACAAAAAAATGAGGAGCATCGAACCAGAATTGCATTTACACAGGTATATGTAGTATTACACAGATGGTATGCATACCAATATACAGTGAGGGAAACATTTTTGATTCCCTGCTGATTTTGAACATTGCACCAAGTACTAAGTTAGGTTTTGCAAAGGGGTCAAATACTTATTTCACTCCTTAAAATGCAAATCAATTTAAAAAATTTTTGACATGAGTTTTTCTGGATTTCTTTGTTTATATTTTGTCTCTCACTGTTCAAATAAACATGCCATAATACAAAATCAGCAGGGGATCAAAAAAATATCCCCTCATTGTACATACACTGTAAGTAAATACATAATTATATGTAGTGAGACATGTAAATATAAAGTGACTAGGTATGTGGTCTGGGTGTAGTTTTGTAGTTGTATGTGTGGTAGTGCAGTTTCTGTACCAGTTGATGCAGGAGCAAAGAGGTGGGGGACAAACAGTCTGGTTGGTGTCCCTGGTGATGCCCCGAGCCCTCCGCAGGCTCTCTTCAGGAAGATGAAGGACCAGAGAGATGTGGACAGCCATGAATTTGAAACTGGAGACATAGAGTTAAATTGTATTAGGCTAACACTAGTTTTACAGTAGTATTTAGTAGATCAATATCTCTATATTAAGAATTCTTGAGGTCAAAAGTTACTTTGAGAGAATACATGTGAACATTACAGGCTACTAGTGACATCAAGAGTCAATGGGTGGAAAACAAATACTTGTGCATGTTTGTAACATATTCCCTCTGCAACTTATGTACACACAGTACTGGATATAACACATATGGCATAAAAGTACAGGCCTACAATGTAGATTTCCCAATTTAAAATACATTGCAGTGCAATCATGTGAATAAAATTATCTTAACAGCAGTACATTATAATCAGTAACAAAACAAGTGTTATTTATTGCATGTTATTAACATTTACTGTTACAAATTTGACTGGTTCATCCGACTCTGTTGTTCACACTTCTCTGATAACGTTGGTTATGGTTACCATACATTAAGTCACTTGTTTTAATGTCTCCATTTATATTGGGTACAGAGCTAACTAATTTAACACACCAAAACATAGGCTGTCTAAACACATAGCCAAAGACTGAGCGCACGGGCCGGGCCGTCTCGTGGATGGTTTAGCAACATATTCAAATGCTAACGTTATTCTTTCGCAGTTGGTGGCAATTTATTGGCAGGTGAGTACAGTACACAGCCACTAGACAATGTTATTACCGTTTAGTATTTACGGTTAATGTGGGTCTGAGTTTTAAGCTATTTACATTTAGGAATCTCAGTAATCTCATTTTTTCTATTATAACCATTTGGTAAGGTCAGGTCACAATCGACGAAGAGGTTAGGCAAAGGGCAGATTTCAGTGTTTCATCAGATTCAGATGAGAGTGACTCTTGTGAGAGTGACTCTTCTTGTGGAGACATCGGTCTTAATCTTAAATTGCAACACTGGGCTTCAACCTTCTCTGTGCCTCTCGTTGCAGTAACTGCTCTTCTTCTTATCCTAAGAATGTACCTTCCTAACCTGCCAAAAGATGCAAGGACACTACTTGGTACACAGTCCAAAATAGCTGTGGAAAGACTAGGAGGTGGTGAATACTACCACTTTGGATTAGCAAAGGGGACTTTATCTAAATTGAGTAGCATCCTTCACCTACCCGATTATCTTAAAGTACTTAAACTACAGTTTTCAAAAGCTCCAAGATTCAGTTTTGGCCTATTCTATGCATGATTGATTGTGACAACACAAAGACACCGTTCATTGTTGGTCTTTTTTGTGGATCTGGAAAACCAAACAGTGTTTGGGAGTATCTGAAAGCCTTGGTAGATGACCTCTCCCACTTGTTAAAGAATGGTGTGACTTATAGAGGTACACCTTTGAGAGTCATTGTGTCCTCCTTTATTTGTGATGCTCCCGCACGTGCATTTGTCAAACAGGTAAAATGTCACAATGGCTACTCAGGCTGTGACAAATGCCATCAAGTTGGTGAGTGGCGGAGAAAAATGACATATCCAGAGACCACTGTTAGGCTTAGATCTGATGAGGAGTTTGTTGTGATGGCAGATGAGGGTCATCATTTAAACCCTAGTCCTCTCACAGGTATTGTGAAAATGGTGTCCCAGTTTCCTATCGACTACATGCACCTCTGTTGTCTTGGTGTTACTCGGAAATTAATACAGTTTTGGTTGAGCTAGATAACAACTCAATCATTTGAATCAGGTGTGAGAAACATCTAAAACAGGGGTCTCCAACCCTGGTCCTGGGGAGCTACCTGCCTGTAGGTTTTAGCTCCAACAATCTAGCACACCTGAATCTAATAATTAGCTGGTTGATCAGGTAACTAGTGTAGAATAAAGTCAAATGAGTGTTGTTGGAGCAAAAACCAACAGGCAGGTAAAAAAAACATATATCAAATTATAACACCCCAAAAAGTTGTTGCATATCAAGTATTTTCAAGAAGATCAAAGTTGCAGTACTAGAATAAATCGTGGGTGACTTAAAGCCACTGACGCATGATGTCCAATTTAGTGGACAGATGATCAATCGTAATTTCCTCCCAAAATAAAAGCAATACTTCGAAGATTTTACAATAGCATTGCTCCTTAGTAGTTACTTTATGTTACAACATTTTATTTACCTACGATTGTCTACTTCTATAGAAGTATTGGCAAGATATTTATGCGCTACCTAGCGTTTTTGAAAATCCGTCGGCCATCTTGGAATTTTCGAAAGTTTTGTTTCACTTAGAACAACTGGCCAATGGGTAGCAGTGTATGGGATGACGCAAAAGCGTCCAATAGAGTGGCTGATATGCAACTAAACCACCAAAACTCATGCATATACAAGAAACAGAGTTTTGAATAGCTGTCCACTGTAGTGACCACTATGCGTGAAAGGGTTTTAATAAAGTACCCCCTTTGAAGATTATTCTACGACGTTACCGGCAGTAGAATATGGAATCGCGATTCAAACAGTACCATCTGCTAACTGAAAATATGCCCCCAAAAACCTAAATAAGCTTGACATTTATTTAGTGGAAAATCGCTCGTTAAAAAGCTCACAGGTAGCGATCATTGTCAGTAACAACGCAAAATGCGATATAGCCCTGTGTGGAGAAGCTGCCCCGGTAAATTGTACTACTACAGTACAGTACTAGACTGGCAGTGCTCGTCTTGGTAGCGATTGCGTTGGTTGAATTGGATGTAACGTTCCGTTGTACGGTTTAGGCTGAAATTAATTATTTTCATGAACAGATGAACAGAACAAAGTTTAGGCTGTGGCAATGAAGTTCAGGTTAGTAGTTAGACGTTTGACTTCCTAAACAGCTGTGTAGTGCTAGATGTTTTTGCAGTGTGTCTCGCGTAGGCTACAGCGTTGCAGTGAGCAACACTGGTTTGTAACCACAGGTAATGATAATTTCACCAACAAATCGTTTACTTGTAATGTAATGTCATAATAAATCCTACAACGAAAATGTATTTGTGAGGAATGTTTATTTTAACGACTGAAAACAGATGCATCATAGACCAATGTAGTATGTGTTGCCCGGGCAACAGAGGCTAATGTCATTATGCTAATGCTTCAGTGAAATAGTAGACTACCGTTTCCGAAAGTAGACGTGGGCCTACTTCCTTAATAATATCAGCTAATATTGTACGTTACATTTCACAATTGTGTTTCACATCACAAAGTAAAATGAGTAAACAGTTATCACCCTGGCCTCTTTGCTTGTGGCGTTTCTGCAGCTGCCTTGCAGTAAAGCTATGGTTAGCCTAGCTATCCCCCAAGTTAACAGATGCGAAACGAATGTTCTGCTAAAGGTAGTCACGCGTGTTTTCGTGACGTTAGTGACGTAGTGACGTTAGTAACGTCAGTGACAGTGGCTAGCAAATTAGCCACCGTTAGCTTCACTTTTCGCCACAAAACTTTACTTGAGCCTAAAACCATGCAACGGAACATAAATCCCAATACAAGCAACTCAATCGCTACCAAGACGAAACTTTTGACACCTAGGTTGTCTATGTAGGCCAAATATTGACTGAGTTTTAGGGGGGCAAAAAGAAAGAATAATAATATATATGTGAGAGAACAAAGGTTGTGCCCTTGCCGAAGGCAAAGCACACCCAATAATAAAAAAAGGTAGAAACACTTAAGTGGCTTCGCCGCTTCGCGGCTTGGCCACCAAATATAGCTGCAAGCAGCAATGGCGGATTCCTCCTAACATTGCGAACCATTGAAAAATGTATGTTCTACACAAATTGGCACTGTATAGAAAAATCTATGCTGTAGACTTACCAATGGGATACCAAATCTGAAATGCAATACCATTAAGATCCACAAGGGCTTTTATTTCAAGCCAAGGAGTGAAGGGAGGGGGCTTGGTGAGCCTACCCATTCCAGAAAGCCTTGTATCTTTGTGCATCTGGGCGTGGCCTGTAGCGTCACCTATGGGTGATATTGGGCCATTTGTGGTGTGGTAGTTACTCTTGGCCTATACTATCAATGTTTCAGGATTTGGAGAACTTTTTACCACTGCATTCAAAATCGGAAATGCAATACCATCAAGATCCACATGGGCCTTTGCTAAAGACCAAGCAATGAGTGGGGGCTTGGTCAGCCCACACTCTCCTGAAATGTTGAGTATGCGTCTTGCCAAACCTGCGCGTGTGTCAAGGGAAAGGCTGAGTGTGTGTGAGAATGTGGAGCGCGCGCGCTGAGGAGCAGAGGGAGACATTACATTGGAAATTTCCTTAGCAATTAGCCAAGCATGCTAGTTTCAAATATTCACAAAAAATCGACTTTTCATCTCACAGTCAACTTCTTCTCAGATTTGTGTACTAAACATTCCCAAGAGTCTTCATATGAACTTGTGATTGCATCAGAGTATCAGTTTTTGACTGGCGGATGTGTAAAGCATTTTTTTAGCGTCAGCGATAAATTCGATTTGCTTTATATCAATCATTTTTGGAGATACGAAGTTGCCTTTGCACATGGTAACATGTTGTAGTGTCTTCCACCGATATACTAAGTTTAGTGTTGATATATCAAAGATTTGCTGAGATTTGACCCAAATTCCTGTTTGGTTGCTTTTTGGCCAATTTTGATTGGCTGTACCAGACAAACGGTTTAGAAAATCAAAACGCCATGGGATAACTTTTGTGAGGCTTGGTCTGAAGATCATCACTGGTAATTTTGAAGAAGATATGACAACAATTGTAGGAGGAGTAGGCTTTCAGAGGTTTTTGATAAAACCGGAAATGGCGGAAAATCTATATAACCGGAAATTGACGTCATAGGGTGCGTTGAACTCGTCTTGATCCAGGGAATCCAATGGTACGTCATTTTTGAAAATCAGTCATACAGTTCAAAAGTTGCGTGTGTAAACACAAGTCCAACTTTGACCCGTTGGTGGCGCTAGAGTGGTCGAATGGGATACATGAAACTTGGTGTAGGTATAGAAGGAACTGTCCTTAATGAGTGTGCCAAATTTCACAAAAAGTTATCCAAGGGATCTAGGGGCTGCCATTGACTCCCATGGAACTAGAATAAAAATAAAAATAAATATAGCTGCAAGCAGCAATGGCGGATTCCTCCTAACATTGCGAACCATTGAAAAATGTATGTTCTACACAAATTGTCACTGTATAGAAAAATCTAAGCTGTAGACTTACCAATGGGATACCAAATCTGAAATGCATTACCATTAAGATCCACAAGGGCTTTTATTTCAAGCCAAGGAGTGAAGGGAGGGGGCTTGGTGAGCCTACCCATTCCAGAAAGCCTTGTATCTTTGTGCATCTGGGCGTGGCCTGTAGCATCACCTATGGGTGATGTTGGGCCATTTGAGGTGTGGTAGTTACTCTTAACCTATACTATCAATGTTTCAGGATTTGGAGAACTTTTTACCATTGCATACAAAATCAGAAATGCAATACCATCAAGATCCACAAGGCCTTTGCTTAAAGACCAAGGAGTGAGTGGGGGCTTGGTCAGCCCACACTCTCCTGAAATGTTGAGTATGCGTCTTGCCAAGCCTGCGCGTGTGTCAAGGGAAAGGCTGAGTGTGTGTGAGAATGTGGAGCGCGCGCGCTGAGGAGCAGAGGGAGACATTACATTGGAACTTTCCTTAGCAATTAGCCAAGCATGCTAGTTTCAAATATTCACAAAAAATCGACTTTTCATCTCACAGTCAACTTTTTCTCAGATTTGTGTACTAAACATTCTCAAGAGTCTTCATATGAACTTGTGATTGCATCAGAGTATCAGTTTTTGACTGGCGGATGTGTAAAGCATTTTTTTAGCATTAGCGATAAATTCGATTTGCTTTATATCAATCATGTTTGGAGATACGAAGTTGCCTTTGCACATGGTAACATGTTGTAGTGTCTTCCACCGATATACCAAGTTTAGTGTTGATATATTAAAGATTTTCTTAGATTTGACCCAAATTCCTGTTTGGTTGCTTTTTGGCCAATTTTGATTGGCTGTACCATGACAAACGGTTTAGAAAATCAAAACGCCATGGGATAACTTTTGTGAGGCTTGGTCTGAAGATCATCACTGGTAATTTTGAAGAAGATATGACAACAATTGTAGGAGGAGTAGGCTTTCAAAGGTTTTTGATAAAACCGGAAATGGCGGAAAATCTATATAACCGGAAATTGACGTCATAGGGTGCGTTGAACTCGTCTTGATCCAGGGAATCCTAGTGGTACCTCATTTTTGAAAATCAGTCATACGGTTCAAAAGTTGCGTGTGTGAACACAAGTCCAACTTTGACCCATTGGTGGCGCTAGAGTGGTCTAATGGGATACATGAAACTTGGTGTAGGTATAGAAGGAACTGTCCTTAATGAGTGTGCCAAATTTCACAAAAAGTTATCCAAGGGGTCTAGGGGCTGCCATTGACTCCCATGGAACTAGAATAATAATAATAATAATAATAAAACTAACAATAACAATAGGTTTCCTCCTTACGGAGGAATCCTAAATATAGCTGCAAGCAGCAATGGCGGATTCCTCCTAACATTGCCAACCATTGAAAAATGCATATTCTTTACAAATTGTCACTGTATATAAAAATCTATGCTGTAGACTTACAAATGGGATACCAAATCTGAAATGCAATACCATCAAGATCCACAAGGGCTTTTATTTCAAGCCAAGGAGTGAAGGGAGGGGGCTTGGTGAGCCTACCCATTCCAGAAAGCCTTGTCTCTTTGTGCATCTGGGCGTGGCCTGTAGCGTCACCTATGGGTGATATTGGGCCATTTGTGGTGTGGTAGTTACTCTTGGCCTATACTATCAATGTTTCAGGATTTTGAGAACTTTTTACCATTGCATTCAAAATCGGAAATGCAATACCATCAAGATCCACATGGGCCTTTGCTAAAGACCAAGCAATGAGTGGGGGCTTGGTCAGCCCACACTCTCCTGAAATGTTGAGTATGCGTCTTGCCAAGCCTGCGCGTGTGTCAAGGGAAAGGCTGAGTGTGTGTGAGAATGTGGAGCGCGCGCGCTGAGGAGCAGAGGGAGACATTACATTGGAAATTTCCTTAGCAATTAGCCAAGCATGCTAGTTTCAAATATTCACAAAAAATCGACTTTTCATCTCACAGTCAACTTTTTCTCAGATTTGTGTACTAAACATTCTCAAGAGTCTTCATATGAACTTGTGATTGCATCAGAGTATCAGTTTTTGACTGGCGGATGTGTAAAGCATTTTTTTAGCAGTCAGCGATAAATTCGATTTGCTTTATATCAATCATTTTTGGAGATACGAAGTTGCCTTTGCACATGGTAACATGTTGTAGTGTCTTCCACCGATATACCAAGTTTAGTGTTGATATATCAAAGATTTGCTGAGATTTGACCCAAATTCCTGTTTGGTTGCTTTTTGGCCAATTTTGATTGGCTTTACCAGACAAACGGTTTAGAAAATCAAAACGCCATGGGATAACTTTTGTGAGGCTTGGTCTGAAGATCATCACTGGTAATTTTGAAGAAGATATGACAACAATTGTAGGAGGAGTAGGCTTTCAAAGGTTTTTGATAAAACCGGAAATGGCGGAAAATCTATATAACCGGAAATTGACGTCATAGGGTGCGTTGAACTCGTCTTGATCCAGGGAATCCAATGGTACCTCATTTTTGAAAATCAGTCATACGGTTCAAAAGTTGCGTGTGTGAACACAAGTCCAACTTTGACCCATTGGTGGCGCTAGAGTGGTCTAATGGGATACATGAAACTTGGTGTAGGTATAGAAGGAACTGTCCTTAATGAGTGTGCCAAATTTCACAAAAAGTTATCCAAGGGATCTAGGGGCTGCCATTGACTCCCATGGAACTAGAATAATAATAATAATAAAACTAACAATAACAATAGGTTTCCTCCTTACGGAGGAATCCTAAATATAGCTGCAAGCAGCAATGGCGGATTCCTCCTAACATTGCGAACCATTGAAAAATGTATGTTCTACACAAATTGTCACTGTATAGAAAAATCTAATGCTGTAGACTTACCAATGGGATACCAAATCTGAAATGCAATACCATTAAGATCCACAAGGGCTTTTATTTCAAGCCAAGGAGTGAAGGGAGGGGGCTTGGTGAGCCTACCCATTCCAGAAAGCCTTGTATCTTTGTGCATCTGGGCGTGGCCTGTAGCATCACCTATGGGTGATGTTGGGCCATTTGAGGTGTGGTAGTTACTCTTAACCTATACTATCAATGTTTCAGGATTTGGAGAACTTTTTACCATTGCATACAAAATCAGAAATGCAATACCATCAAGATCCACAAGGCCTTTGCTAAAGACCAAGGAGTGAGTGGGGGCTTTGTCAGCCCACACTCTCCTGAAATGTTGAGTATGCGTCTTGCCAAGCCTGCGCGTGTGTCAAGGGAAAGGCTGAGTGTGTGTGAGAATGTGGAGCGCGCGCGCTGAGGAGCAGAGGGAGACATTACATTGGAACTTTCCTTAGCAATTAGCCAAGCATGCTAGTTTCAAATATTCACAAAAAATCGACTTTTCATCTCACAGTCAACTTTTTCTCAGATTTGTGTACTAAACATTCTCAAGAGTCTTCATATGAACTTGTGATTGCATCAGAGTATCAGTTTTTGACTGGCGGATGTGTAAAGCATTTTTTTAGCATTAGCGATAAATTCGATTTGCTTTATATCAATCATGTTTGGAGATACGAAGTTGCCTTTGCACATGGTAACATGTTGTAGTGTCTTCCACCGATATACCAAGTTTAGTGTTGATATATTAAAGATTTGCTGAGATTTGACCCAAATTCCTGTTTGGTTGCTTTTTGGCCAATTTTGATTGGCTGTACCAGACAAACGGTTTAGAAAATCAAAACGCCATGGGATAACTTTTGTGAGGCTTGGTCTGAAGATCATCACTGGTAATTTTGAAGAAGATATGACAACAATTGTAGGAGGAGTAGGCTTTCAAAGGTTTTTGATAAAACCGGAAATGGCGGAAAATCTATATAACCGGAAATTGACGTCATAGGGTGCGTTGAACTCGTCTTGATCCAGGGAATCCAGTGGTACCTCATTTTTGAAAATCAGTCATACGGTTCAAAAGTTGCGTGTGTGAACACAAGTCCAACTTTGACCCATTGGTGGCGCTAGAGTGGTCTAATGGGATACATGAAACTTGGTGTAGGTATAGAAGGAACTGTCCTTAATGAGTGTGCCAAATTTCACAAAAAGTTATCCAAGGGGTCTAGGGGCTGCCATTGACTCCCATGGAACTAGAATAATAATAATAATAAAACTAACAATAACAATAGGTTTCCTCCTTACGGAGGAATCCTAAATATAGCTGCAAGCAGCAATGGCGGATTCCTCCTAACATTGCGAACCATTGAAAAATGTATGTTCTACACAAATTGTCACTGTATAGAAAAATCTATGCTGTAGACTTACCAATGGGATACCAAATCTGAAATGCAATACCATTAAGATCCACAAGGGCTTTTATTTCAAGCCAAGGAGTGAAGGGAGGGGGCTTGGTGAGCCTACCCATTCCAGAAAGCCTTGTATCTTTGTGCATCTGGGCGTGGCCTGTAGCGTCACCTATGGGTGATATTGGGCCATTTGTGGTGTGGTAGTTACTCTTGGCCTATACTATCAATGTTTCAGGATTTTGAGAACTTTTTACCATTGCATTCAAAATCGGAAATGCAATACCATCAAGATCCACATGGGCCTTTGCTAAAGACCAAGCAATGAGTGGGGGCTTGGTCAGCCCACACTCTCCTGAAATGTTGAGTATGCGTCTTGCCAAGCCTGCGCGTGTGTCAAGGGAAAGGCTGAGTGTGTGTGAGAATGTGGAGCGCGCGCGCTGAGGAGCAGAGGGAGACATTACATTGGAAATTTCCTTAGCAATTAGCCAAGCATGCTAGTTTCAAATATTCACAAAAAATCGACTTTTCATCTCACAGTCAACTTTTTCTCAGATTTGTGTACTAAACATTCTCAAGAGTCTTCATATGAACTTGTGATTGCATCAGAGTATCAGTTTTTGACTGGCGGATGTGTAAAGCATTTTTTTAGCATTAGCGATAAATTCGATTTGCTTTATATCAATCATGTTTGGAGATACGAAGTTGCCTTTGCACATGGTAACATGTTGTAGTGTCTTCCACCGATATACCAAGTTTAGTGTTGATATATCAAAGATTTGCTGAGATTTGACCCAAATTCCTGTTTGGTTGCTTTTTGGCCAATTTTGATTGGCTGTACCAGACAAACGGTTTAGAAAATCAAAACGCCATGGGATAACTTTTGTGAGGCTTGGTCTGAAGATCATCACTGGTAATTTTGAAGAAGATATGACAACAATTGTAGGAGGAGTAGGCTTTCAAAGGTTTTTGATAAAACCGGAAATGGCGGAAAATCTATATAACCGGAAATTGACGTCATAGGGTGCGTTGAACTCGTCTTGATCCAGGGAATCCAATGGTACGTCATTTTTGAAAATCAGTCATACAGGTTCAAAAGTTGCGTGTGTAAACACAAGTCCAACTTTGACCCGTTGGTGGCGCTAGAGTGGTCGAATGGGATACATGAAACTTGGTGTAGGTATAGAAGGAACTGTCCTTAATGAGTGTGCCAAATTTCACAAAAAGTTATCCAAGGGATCTAGGGGCTGCCATTGACTCCCATGGAACTAGAATAAAAATAAAAATAAATATAGCTGCAAGCAGCAATGGCGGATTCCTCCTAACATTGCGAACCATTGAAAAATGTATGTTCTACACAAATTGTCACTGTATAGAAAAATCTAAGCTGTAGACTTACCAATGGGATACCAAATCTGAAATGCAATTACCATTAAGATCCACAAGGGCTTTTATTTCAAGCCAAGGAGTGAAGGGAGGGGGCTTGGTGAGCCTACCCATTCCAGAAAGCCTTGTATCTTTGTGCATCTGGGCGTGGCCTGTAGCATCACCTATGGGTGATGTTGGGCCATTTGAGGTGTGGTAGTTACTCTTAACCTATACTATCAATGTTTCAGGATTTGGAGAACTTTTTACCATTGCATACAAAATCAGAAATGCAATACCATCAAGATCCACAAGGCCTTTGCTAAAGACCAAGGAGTGAGTGGGGGCTTGGTCAGCCCACACTCTCCTGAAATGTTGAGTATGCGTCTTGCCAAGCCTGCGCGTGTGTCAAGGGAAAGGCTGAGTGTGTGTGAGAATGTGGAGCGCGCGCGCTGAGGAGCAGAGGGAGACATTACATTGGAACTTTCCTTAGCAATTAGCCAAGCATGCTAGTTTCAAATATTCACAAAAAATCGACTTTTCATCTCACAGTCAACTTTTTCTCAGATTTGTGTACTAAACATTCTCAAGAGTCTTCATATGAACTTGTGATTGCATCAGAGTATCAGTTTTTGACTGGCGGATGTGTAAAGCATTTTTTTAGCATTAGCGATAAATTCGATTTGCTTTATATCAATCATGTTTGGAGATACGAAGTTGCCTTTGCACATGGTAACATGTTGTAGTGTCTTCCACCGATATACCAAGTTTAGTGTTGATATATTAAAGATTTGCTTAGATTTGACCCAAATTCCTGTTTGGTTGCTTTTTGGCCAATTTTGATTGGCTGTACCAGACAAACGGTTTAGAAAATCAAAACGCCATGGGATAACTTTTGTGAGGCTTGGTCTGAAGATCATCACTGGTAATTTTGAAGAAGATATGACAACAATTGTAGGAGGAGTAGGCTTTCAAAGGTTTTTGATAAAACCGGAAATGGCGGAAAATCTATATAACCGGAAATTGACGTCATAGGGTGCGTTGAACTCGTCTTGATCCAGGGAATCCTAGTGGTACCTCATTTTTGAAAATCAGTCATACGGTTCAAAAGTTGCGTGTGTGAACACAAGTCCAACTTTGACCCATTGGTGGCGCTAGAGTGGTTTAATGGGATACATGAAACTTGGTGTAGGTATAGAAGGAACTGTCCTTAATGAGTGTGCCAAATTTCACAAAAAGTTATCCAAGGGGTCTAGGGGCTGCCATTGACTCCCATGGAACTAGAATAATAATAATAATAATAATAAAACTAACAATAACAATAGGTTTCCTCCTTACGGAGGAATCCTAAATATAGCTGCAAGCAGCAATGGCGGATTCCTCCTAACATTGCCAACCATTGAAAAATGCATATTCTTTACAAATTGTCACTGTATATAAAAATCTATGCTGTAGACTTACAAATGGGATACCAAATCTGAAATGCAATACCATCAAGATCCACAAGGGCTTTTATTTCAAGCCAAGGAGTGAAGGGAGGGGGCTTGGTGAGCCTACCCATTCCAGAAAGCCTTGTCTCTTTGTGCATCTGGGCGTGGCCTGTAGCGTCACCTATGGGTGATATTGGGCCATTTGTGGTGTGGTAGTTACTCTTGGCCTATACTATCAATGTTTCAGGATTTTGAGAACTTTTTACCATTGCATTCAAAATCGGAAATGCAATACCATCAAGATCCACATGGGCCTTTGCTAAAGACCAAGCAATGAGTGGGGGCTTGGTCAGCCCACACTCTCCTGAAATGTTGAGTATGCGTCTTGCCAAGCCTGCGCGTGTGTCAAGGGAAAGGCTGAGTGTGTGTGAGAATGTGGAGCGCAGCGCGCTGAGGAGCAGAGGGAGACATTACATTGGAAATTTCCTTAGCAATTAGCCAAGCATGCTAGTTTCAAATATTCACAAAAAATCGACTTTTCATCTCACAGTCAACTTTTTCTCAGATTTGTGTACTAAACATTCTCAAGAGTCTTCATATGAACTTGTGATTGCATCAGAGTATCAGTTTTTGACTGGCGGATGTGTAAAGCATTTTTTTAGCGTCAAGCGATGAATTCGATTTGCTTTATATCAATCATTTTTGGAGATACGAAGTTGCCTTTGCACATGGTAACATGTTGTAGTGTCTTCCACCGATATACCAAGTTTAGTGTTGATATATCAAATATTTGCTGAGATTTGACCCAAATTCCTGTTTGGTTGCTTTTTGTCGAATTTTGATTGGCTTTACCAGACAAACGGTTTAGAAAATCAAAACGCCATGGGATACCTTTTGTGAGGCTTGGTCTGAAGATCATCACTGGTAATTTTGAAGAAGATATGACAACAATTGTAGGAGGAGTAGGCTTTCAAAGGTTTTTGATAAAACCGGAAATGGCGGAAAATCTATATAACCGGAAATTGACGTCATAGGGTGCGTTGAACTCGGCTTGATCCAGGGAATCCAATGGTACCTCATTTTTGAAAATCAGTCATACGGTTCAAAAGTTGCGTGTGTGAACACAAGTCCAACTTTGACCCGTTGGTGGCGCTAGAGTGGTCGAATGGGATACATGAAACTTGGTGTAGGTATAGAAGGAACTGTCCTTAATGAGTGTGCCAAATTTCACAAAAAGTTATCCAAGGGGTCTAGGGGCTGCCATTGACTCCCATGGAACTAGAATAATAATAATAACTAGAGAGGGTACAATTTCTGGGGAAATTGTAGGGTGTGCTTGCTTGCGTCGGTTTTAAGTTTTTCCCTTCTAGTGATATTTTCAAGCATTTAGCCTACTCATATTGCATATTTCATTAAGAACACCCTTTGAAACAGCTGCAAACCCCCTTTGAAACAAGCTACTGTAACAACGTTGTCACTGGCAGTATGGAATCGCGATTCAAACAGTACCGTCTGCTAACTGAAAATATGCCCCCCAAAACGTAAATAAGTTTGACATTAATGTAGGGGGAAATGGCTAATTCAAAATAAGTTTGCTAGAGGCAAGCTAGCTGCTGTTGCTCCACATTTCACTGATTGTTTGAAAGCGCCGGAAATGAGAACGTTTCTTTTGACAAAGTTTAGCTGTGGCATTGAAGACAGTACTACTGTACACACTGCCAGTGGGTGAGCCGAGTCTGACTGAGGCTAACGTCAAAACAAGCCGTGGTGTCACTCAAATTCCAAGTTTTACACAAATCACAAAAATATGCTGACGCGCTGGCTGTCTACGCAATCGCCATATCTTTATAACACTGCCCTCCTTCTGATTTTTGATGTAGAATTGACCCTGGTACGAAATTAAGAAAATACTCATCAAAGATCGACAACAGCTGATGCAATCGTCAACGGAGGCTGACGGGGCTCTCACGTAGCAAACCAATCAAAGTTTTTACAGCAACCTACATTAAAATCTCACCATCTGGCTGTCTTCACAATAGTCATATCGTCATAACATTGCCCTCCTTCTGTTTTGTGGTGTAGAATTGACCGAACTATAAAAATACGAAAATACTAAACTACTATGACGCTTGCATGGCTGCCGCCTAGGCAGTCTCACGGGCGACCCGCACTCGCTCAAATTACAAAGACTTTCACAACCTAAATAAAAAATCCGAGATGGCAGTTCCACTTGAAATTGCTTTCTCAACAAAACCCAATGGTTGGTAATTTTGGGGGTTGGCATTTTTCACTCATAATCCAAGCTCCAATTTGCGTGCTAGAACGTCTCTATCACGTTGTATCCATGCGTCGTTGCTAACGTGTGCTGACGTAGTGACGTAGGCTAGCACTGCTACCCTTCGTTGACAGAAGACACTTTTCGCCCCAAAAACTTGAGCTCAGCCTAAACCGTGCAACGGAACGTAAATCCCAATAGAAGCAACGCAATCGAGACCAAGACGAAACTTTTGACACCTAGGTTGTCTATGTAGGCCAAATATTGACTGAGTTTTAGGGGTGGGAAAAGAATAATAAAAATTATAATAATAACTAGAGAGGGTACAATTTCTGGGGAAATTGTAGGGTGTGCTCGCTTGCGTCGGTTGTAAGTTTTTCCCTTCTAGTGATATTTTCAAGCATTTAGCCTACTCATATTGCATATTTCATTAAGAACACCCTTTGAAACAGCTGCAAACCCCCTTTGAAACAAGCTACTGTAACAACGTTGTCACTGGCAGTATGGAATCGCGATTCAAACAGTACCGTCTGCTAACTGAAAATATGCCCCCCAAAACGTAAATAAGTTTGACATTAATGTAGGGGGAAATGGCTAATTCAAAATAAGTTTGCTAGAGGCAAGCTAGCTGCTGTTGCTCCACATTTCACTGATTGTTTGAAAGCGCCGGAAATGAGAACGTTTCTTTTGACATAAAGTTTAGCTGTGGCATTGAAGACAGTACTACACACTGCCAGTAGGTGAGCCGAGTCTGACTGAGGCTAACGTCAAAACAAGCCGTGGTGTCACTCAAATTCCAAGTTTTACACAAATCACAAAAATATGCTGACGCGCTGGCTGTCTTCGCAATCGCCATATCTTTATAACACTGCCCTCCTTCTGATTTTTGATGTAGAATTGACCCTGGTACGAAATTAAGAAAATACTCATCAAAGATCGACAACAGCTGACGCAATCGTCAACGGAGGCTGACGGGGCTCTCACGTAGCAAACCAATCAAAGTTTTTACAGCAACCTACATTAAAATCTCACCATCTGGCTGTCTTCACAATAGTCATATCGTCATAACATTGCCCTCCTTCTGTTTGTGGTGTAGAATTGACCGAACTATAAAAATACTAAACTACTATGACGCTTGCATGGCTGCCGCCTAGGCAGTCTCACGGGCGACCCGCACTCGCTCAAATTACAAAGACTTTCACAACCTAAATAAAAAATCCGAGATGGCAGTTCCACTCGAAATTGCTTTCTCAACAAAACCCAATGGTTGGTAATTTGGGGGGTTGGCATTTTTCACTCATAATCCAAGCTCCAATTTGCGTGCTAGAACGTCTCTATCACGTTGTATCCATGCGTCGTTGCTAACGTGTAGTGACGTAGGCTAGCACTGCTACCCTTCGTTGACAGAAGACACTTTTCGCCACAAAAACTTAAGCTCAG